>LIEC01012574.1:111220-226398 GCA_001925005.1 Drosera capensis | reverse complement strand
CAATTTTATACAGCGGATTATAAATTTACAGACCACTGTTCTATGCAGACTACTTCAGTAGTCCGTAGCTAACACTTTAAGGTTTGCTGCAGAGACTCTAATTCATTGAATTTGTCTCTATTTGGCTGTGAAGCTTGATTTCTAACATTTCTAAATACTAAACAATGAAAGCAAGTAAGAGACACAGTATTTATACTGATCCAGACACTTGTTATCAATTGATAAACAAGAGCTTAGTCCAGTCTTTCTTTGATGACTAGTGTAGTCAAGCCAAGAGGTGAGTATCACTATCTTCTTGTTTGTAGGTTACAAGACAACTTCTTTTTACAAGCTAAACAACTTGTACAAAAGATAAAGACCCACGATCTTTCTATAAATTCAGTAATCTGAACTCTGCTGCAAATGGTGTTCTTCTGTAGACTAGTGAACCCTCTTTACTATGTTTCACGATTCAGCTCTCTTGAGTAATCTTTGAATGTTGATTGCTTTGCACACTTGTCTGTCAATCCTTATTCAACAACCTTAATCTTTGAATGTTTCTGATGTTGACACTTTTCCACTCGTGTCCCCCACCATCTTGTTTCTGATGTTGGCAGGCCACTAACTCCATAATTTATGTTGTTGTTGCTTTAACTCAAATCTTCGTTTGACTGACTCCAGAGCTTTGACCTAACCATCAGTAACCACCTCTGCCATACCTAGTCTGCTACACCTTAGTCTCTATACTGTACTGTGAGACCTCGTCTGCACCAATCCCTACTGTAACCTCATCTGCACCCAGATCTATTGCATATTGATGCATTCTGTGTTGGTCCTTGTCTGCAAGCTCAATCCTGGATCCTGAAGCCTTTGATGTTCTTTTGTTGCTCATCAATGCCTTAATTGTTTATCCAAAGTCCTTTGTAGTAGTCAGTATCTAGTGGCTCATTTGATCTCAGTCATCTGTAGCCGTATGTTCTCGAGCATCCAACCTAGACTGCAACTACCTACTTGATTTCTAGCATAAACATACTAACTATATTATGACTAATACATATCAGATTTTGTTACATCAATTTCTATACAATTGGAGGGATTGCACATTTCTATCAATTTCCCCCTAAATTGATGCTAACAAAAACTCCTATTTAATACAACAAGAATACAACTTTTCTAAGTGAAAAATTACATTGTGTTTCATTTTACAAACCAAAAACATAAAGAAATGAAAAGAAAGAGCAGTAGAGATATTCAAACTTACCTTTGATGCTCATTTCCTTTGTTGCGTTGAATCTTGTGTTCTTCTTCTGATCGTCTACTGCGCTTGGGGGTCCTTTGCTCTGAATCTCTGTGATGTTGATGTCATCTTCGTTCTTCATAAGATTGCTCCCCCTGAGTCCTGTGTCATGATGTCCGCTCTTTATAATGTCTAGATCTTTTGGCAGACCTTTTTACTTCTTCTTCTTCTTCTTCTTCTGCTCGACACTTTACTACAGAAGACTGCTTCTTTCCCTGAGTCTACTGCTTTGATGGAGATTGTTTCTCCCCCTTTTGTTTGCATTGAGGATAGAGGGTAGAGCTTCAATGGCAGTCCTCATGCTTTTGAGTTCAATGAAGACCTTCTTCTATACCACTTGAAGTTGTGTTTCTAGCAGTCCTATCCTTGTGTTATTGCTGCGAATTGTTCATTGAGTTGGTGTTGGGTAGTCTGCACAGTAGTTTGTATCCTTCTTAGCTCAGCCTTGGTTTGACCTCTGAATGTGTTGAAGTTGGAAGCGCTGATCCGTTGATGCTGAAGATTCATAGATTTGGCTTGTTTCAATTGATTAATTACTCCATCTGTCAATTTATTGAGTGTAGAGCAAACATCTTCAAAGGTCTTGTGTCTAACATGTCTTTCTACTTCTAAGTCTTCTGCAATTGGTTGCAGAGTTTCAAGAAGATCATGAAATGCATCGCTGATCCATGAGTGCATGTCATAGATGTCTTGATCCAGCTTCCTAAATCTATAGCCCATGGTAGTTTCTGAGGGTGATGATGGTACCCGTTCAGCTGTTTGTCTTGGCTGCACTGAAGCTACTTGAATATCGTCTTCAAAAGCTTCCTTTAGATTCCTGTTTGTTGTTGGTATCAATTGATCAAGGGTCCGTTGAGTTGTAGAGATCCCACTGTTCAAAGGCACTTGTGCTTCGGATAGTGGATCTATTACAGTGTGCGTCAATCCAAATAAGGAAGGTGGTGTGAACTGGATGTTCATAAGATTATGAGCATCATCGTGAGAAGGAGTGACTCCAGCTGCAGTTTGAGCATCAGTCGTCTACATTGTTGTTAGCTATTCTGCTCTTTTTGATGGAGTTGCCTCAGCTGTATTATTAGTTGCCTCTGCTATAGATGGATCCTTTTCAAGTGCTTCTTCAATTGCTTCTGATTGTTCCTCGACAGTAGGCTGTTCAACTTCGATTGGTTCTGTTGATTGAGCCTCAGCTGCTTGTCCCTCAGCTACTTGTTCTTTAACTACAAGGGCAAGGCAATGACTACTTGGGTTTCTGCTACAGATTCTTCTATAGCATATCACTCAGCTGTAGCTTCTAAGTGGATGGTTCCATTCCTATGTCAGTTGTATGTCCTTCAGTAGATGACTTGACTTCTTCGTCCTTTGT
The DNA here is from genome assembly GCA_001925005.1 of Drosera capensis. Classification (NCBI taxonomy): domain Eukaryota; kingdom Viridiplantae; phylum Streptophyta; class Magnoliopsida; order Caryophyllales; family Droseraceae; genus Drosera; species Drosera capensis. Next base: position 223,759 of record LIEC01012574.1, on the reverse strand, counting down.
AGGTTCTTCTGCTGTAGGTTCCTCAGTTGCTTGTTCTGGTGTAGGGTCTGCTGCAGAAGACTCTGCAACATTAACCTTGGTTAAGATCTACTCTTTTACGCCTTTCTCAGCAATTTGATCAATGATTGCATCATCATCGTCCTGAGTCTCTGATTGTGGTAAATCACCACTATCATTTGGATCATCTCTTAATGGTTGATGTTCTCCCAAGTTAGGTCTTGAGAGATAGTCATATATCTCCTCTACTGTAGCTTGGACATGCTTAATTAAGAGCTTCTTGAGCTCTGCCTCGATTGCAGGCGTGTTTACAAACTCAATAGGCTTGAGTATTGCATGCCTGAGTCTAGTTGTCTTCAAGATAGAGTCCTTGAATTCGAGTGTGCCATTGAGAAGAATGTGTTCCTCCTTTGGTCTTGTTGACCTGCTGGTTGTCTTCTTCTGCAATTGAGCTAGTTGTGCTGCCTTTACTTCTATCATCCTGTCAGATTCTCTAATCAAAGTATAAGATCCATCTGGATTGACTCTGTAAAGAGTCTTAGGTCCTGAGGGGTCTAGTATCGGTCTGAAAGATCTTGTTTGCCTTTCAGTCCTTGTTGGCCTCTTGATTGGAATCTTGTGTTGTGCTACAAACTTGTAAATTATTCCTTCCTTTTCTTCTTTCTGCTACAGCTCAGTTTGCTTCTTCTGGATGAGCAGTTTGGAGGTTCTGGTCCTGAGCAGTCGAGCTCTTTCTTCTATAGTTCGTACCGCCTCTAGAACTATGCCTATGACCTTCTCTGGAGAAGGTCTCACCTCTGTGGTTGTTGTGGTTGTCCAAACTACTGTTGCAGTAGTTGGTTCTCTTCTGCAATCGTAGAAGTATCCATTCCACTGCTTGTGAATGGTATGATTGCTGTGGTTGTTGGCTCTGCTGCATTAGTTCTTATTGCGAGGAAAAGTACAGCAGAGGTTGCTTGGGTTGGTTCAGTCTGCAAGATTGTGAGATTGGCTTTTATTTCCCTTATCTTATTCTCTGTGTATCCTTCAGCAGCAAGCCGTTTTCTAAACTGAGCTCGAGGTCCTTTATTAGTCTACTCCAACATTAAATTATTTTGAGTTTCCAGGATTAGGCTTCGAAGGTTCTCGTCTGCTCCTTTTTTAAGAACTGTAATGCCATATTGGCATCATGGAGTGTAGCTAGTTTTGGTGCCTTAGGTGGTATTCTTGAGGATGAGGGCTCAGCAATGTGCCGAGTCTGCATTTCTACAGATTGTACTTTCACCTTCATGAGAGTTGACTCTGTAGCCGGTTGATTAGAGATGGTTTCTTCATTCGAGGCTTGCATGATTAGCTTTCTTCTTGTCACCCTCTGTTGCTTTTTCTTGGGTGGTTGACCTTTTCTTACTGGTACTTTCTTGATCTGCTTTGTTGATGACCTTGTCAGTACTGCAGCAGTCATGCGCACATCGCTTTTTCTCGTCTGCACTTCTGCAGACTTGGGTGGGTGGTCTGCAGGTTTGACAGTGATTGGTAGTGCTCTAGTCTGCTTTGTCAATCCAATGGGTTGCTTGCATATCTTCTTGACATCAACCTGTTTGGCCAGATAATTATAATTTCTGTTTGAGAAAGATGTTGATTATCCTTCCAAACAATGGCTGCTTTGATTGTACAGCCTTGGCAAACTGATACATGAGAAACTTTGCGCAGTTGACTTCATGTCCTATGAGGGTCACACACATGATCTCCTATTGATCAGTTATACTCTGATCTTACTTAATTCTCTAGAAAGAATGACTTTCTTGACTATGTCAGCAAGCAATTTGTGCTCCTTTAATAGATACTTCTTCATTGTTCGTATCCCCTCATTCCATCTTTCTTGGCTCAGCATCGCACGTCTTCCTATAGTTTTTATGTTTGGTGGAATAATTCTTAAGCCTTCGTTCTACAGATTGAAGAGGTGTGAAAGATCTTCTGGTTTCATGGGGATAACCTCTTTCTTTGCAGTAGAGGTGTATGTGATCAGTTGCAGGTCGTCTGCAACTTTCGCCTTTTCAATGAATTCCAGAACTTCATTTTCATAGATCCTGCTAGTTTGTTCACAAAGGTTCTTGAGTCCTGGCTCTTGGATTATGTCAACTTCATTCTTCTCAAACACTACTGAAATCGAACACGACTCCAGTCTGCAGTTCGATCTTCTTTGTGAGACTCATCTATTCCTCAGATGACTTGAGGCTCTTTTGGGATGTGTTTGAGGGTGCGTTAGCCATTTTTCAAATTTTTTTTGAAAAATTATTGAGTTTAGAAACCGAATTCAAAAGAACTCAATGAATTAGAGTTTTTGATTTCGTACAGTAAAACACTCGAATTCTTAGGGAGAGAGAGTGAGAGTGTTCTTAGAGAGAGAGTATTAGAGAGTAAAGTGTTTTTCCAATTGAAAATTTTTAGTTTTATACTCGTAGTAAGATTATGACCGTTGATAGTATTTTCTAACCGTTACACAGTGCCAGCCATTATTTGACCGTTGCGTAATTTCAGGAAATCAATTTTATAACATATAAAATTTTTTCCAAAAATAAATACAGTAAAGTAATATTACTTCTAATCTGCTTTCCACTTGTGAGCCAAGCAGTAGAGTAATAATGCTAGTCTGCATTAAAAATAATGCTAGTCTTTTTTCTACATATGGAGTAGAGCAGTATAACATTTTAGTCAGTTTCACTATTTTAAATCAAGCATTTCAAATTCTCCTCTAAATTGAGTAAACTTACTCTAATCGAAAGGTTTTGTAAAAATGTCTGTAACTTTTTTTATGTTACAATATATTCTAATTTAATGTGACCATTTTTGCACATGATCCCTGATAAAGTGATATATGACATCAATATGCTTGGTTCTTGAATGAAAAATTGGATTTTCTGAAATTGCCATTGCAGACGTGTTGTCACAGAATATCATACTTTGCAAGCTATGATCTCATCCTTAGTATTTGTGTAGCACAGCTTCTAGCAGTTATGTACTCTGCTTCTGTAGTAGAGGTTGACACGATAGTCTAGTTTTTACTGAACCAAAAAATTAATTTTGCACAAATAAATTGATATGTTCCACTTGTGTTTTTTCTGCTAATGTGCAAAATCTGCATCTGAAAAACCTGTTAGTGTAAAATCTAATTCCCTAGGATACCATATACCAAGGTTAAGAGTTTCTTTGACATATCTCAGGATTCTCTTTACTGCAATGTAGTGGGATTCCTTGGGATCAGATTGATACCTTACACAGTCACAGACTGCATATTGAATGTTTGGTGTGTTTGCAGTAAGGTATAATAATGACCCTATGACTCCTCTATACATGGTTTGATTTATTTTCTTTCTATGCTCATCTTTATCTATCTTTATTGATGTGCTCATTGGTGTTTTTACATGACCAGCACTTTCTAAACCATACCTTTTAAATGTGTTCTTTAAGTACTTCGATTGATTTATAAAGATTCAATTTTCTAATTGTTATACTTGAAGACCTAAGAAATATCTTACTTCCCCCATTAAACTCATTTGAAATTTTTATTTCATTAATTCTGTAAAATGTTCACAAAGTTTATTATTAGTGCAACCAAATATAATATCATCAACATAGATTTGCATTAACAATATATGTTCCTTATGCTTCTTAAAAAAAAAGTGATATCAACTTTACCGCTTTCAATTTTGTTTTCACATAGAAATGTTGAGAGGGTTTCATACCGTTTTCATACCTTAAGAAATATTTTAGTTCCCCCATTAAGATCATTTGAAATTTTGATTTCGTTAATTATGCAAAATATTCACAAAGTTTATTATTAGTGCAACCAAATATAATATCATCAACATAGATTTGCATTAACAATATGTTCCTTAAACTTCTTAAGAAACAGAGTGGTATCAACTTTACCGCTTTCAATTTTGTTTTCATATAGAAATATTGAGAGGTTTTATACCATGCCCTTGATGCTTGTGTTAATCCATATAATGTTTTATCTAACCTGTATCCATATCTTAGATATTCAGAGTCTTGAAAGCTAGGAGGTTGTTCAACATAAACTTCCTCTTGTAGCTTTCCATTTAAAAATGCACTCTTGATATCTATTTCATAGACTTTAAAACCTTGATATGCAGTATAGGCAAGGAACATTCTTATGTCTTCTAATCTTGCTACAGGGGCAAAGGTTTCATCAAAATCAATTCCTTCTTCTTGTGAGTATCCCTTAGCAACTAATCTAGCTTTGTTTCTGATAACTATTCTATTTTCATCAGATTTGTTTCTAAATACTCATTTGTAGCCTACAATTGGAGAGTTTTTGGGTCTTTGTGTGAATTTTCATACCTTGTTTCTTTGAAACTCATTTAGTTCCTCTTGCATAGCATCTACCGAGTTTGGATCATTTAATGTTTCATTTATTCTTTTCGGTTCTATTTCAGATATAAAGCAAGCAGATAGACATTCTGCATTTATGGCCCTTCTAGTCTCCACAGGTACATTCTTATCTCCTATTATGTCATCCTATATATGTGTTTTGATCCATCTTCTTTTATCTTGTTCATTAGTTTTCATTTGTTGTTGAGTTTGTTCTTCAGTCTCTGCTGCATTGTTATTGTGTGCAGACAACTCTTCCTTGTCTGCAGCTTCAATGACCTCTTCTGTAGCCTGTTTATTACATGCACATTCCTCATCAAATACATTTGCATTTCTTATGAATGTTTCTGATTCATCAAATGATACATGAACTGACTCCTCAATTATTTGTGTTCTTTTATTGTACACTCTAAAGGCTTTGCTATTAGTAGAATACCCTAAGAAAATTACCTCATCGGTATTATGATCAAATGTTTACAGATAGTTTTTATCATTATTGTGTATATAACATATGCATCCAAAAGCATGAAAATATTTGAAACTTGGTGTCTTTCCTTTCCATAATTCATAGGGAGTCTTTTTATAAAGCTTGTGAATTGTGCATCTATTCTAAGTATAACAAGTTATATTGACTGTTTCTGCCCAGAAGCTTTTAGATAGGTTTGCATCAGAAAGCATTGTCCTAGTTGTCTCTATGAGTGTTCTATTTTTCCTCTCAGCCACATCATTTTGTTGAGGTGCTCTAGGTGCTGAGAAATTGTGTTTAATTTCATGTTTATTGCAGTAGACATTTACTTCTGTTTGATCAAATTCAGTGTCATGATCACTTTTAATTGTGATTACTTCTATGCCTTTTTCATTTTAAATTTGTCTAAGAAACCTTGTGAGTAGACTACAAGTTTCACTCTTTTTATGTAAAAAGATTACCCAAATATATCTGAAATAATCATCTACTATAACTAGAGTGTATTTCTTGCTGTTTAAGCTTTCTATCTTAACTGGATCAAAGAGATCCATATATAATAATTCCAGAATTCTAGTTGATTTTGAAGAGTTTAGGGGTTTAAAGCTTACTCTAGTCTTCTTTCCTTCCTGACATTGTCTGTGTAGTTTATCCTTTTTAAACTTTATTTGAGGAAGTCCTCTTACTAGGTTTTCTAAGGATAATCTGGCTATTGTTTTGAAATTAAGATGAGCCAATCTTTTGTGCCATAACCAGTTTGTGTCTTCAGTTTCTTTAGTATAGAAACATGTTATTTGTTCTGAATTGATGAATCAAAGTCTACTGCATAAATGTTTCCTTTCCTTACTCTTAGTAATTTGACTTCTTGTGTGATTTTATCCTTTACTTGACTTATAGCATAAGTGAATAACACATCATAATTCTTATCACACAATTAACTAATGGATAACAGGTTTTGTTCTAAGACTTTCACATAAGCAACATCTATAAAAATTAAGGAACCTGTACCAAGGGTTCCATAACCTTTAGTTGTACCTGCCTTTCCTCCTCCAAATATGTTAAGGGTCCTTGTTTCTTTCCATAATCTTCAAGGATGGATTTTTTCCATGTCATGTGTCCTGAGCATCCACTGTCCAGATACCATATACGTCTTTGTATTTCCTACATTGAAAACATAAAAGAGCTTGTACATGGTACCCATTAATATGGGTTCTTATTGGTTAGCTTTTGGATTGGTTAGCTTTTGGAACCCACACTTGAATTATCTTCTTGTGAGAATTCTAGCATTCAAAGGACTTGTGGCCAATCTTGTCACAGATAAAGCAGTAGACCTTTGGTCTTGTGCTTATTAGTGATATGCTCCATTGCGTCTGCTGCATTTGGCATGAGCAGACGTGACTCGAGTATGGCTTTCTCCAAGTTATTCCGGAGAAGTTATTCCATGCTGAGTAGTTAGGTGCATACTAAGCTTCACAAGGCCATTTATTGAATCTATTTTTCAGATTCTTGGCTTCCTGCAACTTATGATTAGCTCGTACTGGTGTTCTGCTCCACCCCTTCTGAGTTTGAGTAGTAGAGGGAAATAAAGTTCTCAGAGGTTTCTTGAAGTGTTTCCTTCAATTCCTCTATGATGACATCTGAATCAGAAAGATCAAATATCTGTTGTTGTTCATCCTCCTTGGCCATGAGACATAGCTAAGTGTTTGATATTCTATCTTCATCATCAGAGTCTGTGTCACTCCATGTCGTGCAGCATAGGATTTGTCTCTTTCTTTTCTTCCAGAGTTGCCCTTGTTGTGGTCCTTCTTGAATTTAGGTGCAGACAATTCTTGTGTTGGTCGTCTGCACTGTGCAGCAAAGTGCCTTGGTCTGCTATAGTTATAAGAGAATTCCTTTTCTGCTTCCTTGGTTTTTATGGGAAAGTTCTTTTTGAAATTCCTCTTTTTGAATAACCTCTTGACCTTCTTTCCCATCAATGCCAGTTCTTCAGACAGATCTTGTTCACTTGCATACGAGGTATCACTGGTCTCCTCTTCTGCCAAGGATTTTAGAACTCTTTCTTGAGTTTTGAAAGCCAAGGTCTTCTTTCTGGCATTATCAATTTGCTTCTTTTGCTCAACTTCAAGATTGTATGTATGTAATACACCAAACAGTTAAGCTAAGGACATCTTTGTTAGATCTCTGGATTCCCTTATGGCTGTGATCTTTGTGCTCTAGATTTCACCAAGAGATCTTACAAACTTTAGGTTGACTTTCTTGTTTTCGAAAGTCTTTCCCAAGGTTTTGAGATTGTTGATGAGAATATTGAACCTTTCATAAAAGGTACTCAGATTCTCATCAGATCTCATTGAGACCAATTCATATTGTTGCATTAGAACATCTTTCTTGTTTTTTCTTATTTCGTTGGTTCCTTCATTCCTTAACAGTAGAGCCTCTCATGCCTCCTTTGCAATGATTGTATGAACCACTATTTCAAACATGTTGTCATCAAAGGATTTAAATATTTGATTTAGAGCTTTTCTATCAACTAACACCAGATCTCAGTCTTCTTTGGACTAAAGAGTCTTCGGTCTTTGTACTTCTTTCATTGGATCCATTGGATCTGGCATCATTTGAATATGAGGTCCATCAAAGATAATGCTTTGTATTTTTTCGTCTAGTGAATTGAGATGTGCAAGCATCCTTAGTTTCCAATGGTTGAACTTGTCAAATGAGCATGATGGAGGTTCTCCACTGTTTGGACACTTGAGAAACTTTGGTGGTGCCATTGTTCTTCACAAAAATAAACTGTTAGTAACTTCATTGTAAATACTGACCTTTTCTTTTCACAAACTGTTAAGTCTGGAAAATCAGGCTCTGATATCAATTATAAGGTCCAAGATATGACATAGAGAAGAGGGAGGTGAATAGGTTAATTCGAGTTTTAACAATTTTATGCAGCGGATTATAAATTTGCAGGCCACGGTTCTGTGCAGACTACTTAAGTAGTATGTAGCTAACACTTCAAGGTCTTCTACAGAGACTCCAATTCTTGGAATTTGTCTTTCTTTGGCTGTGAAGGTTGAGTAATCTTTGAATTCTGATTGCTTTGCTTACTTGTCTGTCAATCCTTATTCAACAACCTTAATCAAAGAGCTTCATCGATTTCCTTTTATAGGCTCAGGAAACAAACCTAAGCAGCATAGCACTATTTTTGATGTTGACACTTATTTCTGATGCTAGCAGTCCACTAACTCCAGAATTTGTGTCGTTGTTTCTTTAACTCAAATCTTCGTTTGATTGAGTCCAGACCTTTGACCCAACCATCAGCAACCACCTCTGCTGCATCCAATCTGCTGCACCTTAGTCTACATATTGTACTGTGAGACCTCGTCTGCACCAGTCCCTATTGTAATCTCGTCTGCACCTAGATCTGCTACACATTGATGCATTCTGTTTTGGTCATTGTCTGCAAGCTCAATCCTAGATCCTGAAGCCTTTGATGTTCTTTTGTTGCTCAAATATGTATTAGTTGTTTATCCATAGTTCTTTGTAGTAGTCTGCATCTGATGGCTCATCTGATCTTCATCATCTGTAGCCGTTTTCTCTCGAGCATCCAACCTATACTGCAACTACCTACTTGACTTCTAACCTAAACATACTAACTATATTATGACTAATACATCTTAGGTTTTATTACATCAATTTCTATATAATTGAAGGGATTGCATATTCCTATCACAATTGTATACTCTAGTTGAGCCACCGCTCTATCAGTAGAACTTAGTATTCACATCAAAAGGCGTGTTTTGCTCTTTAAGTCCAAGATGATTGAACTCTATAAGCCCTTTCTCATTATAGTGAGATTGGCTCATAGCAAAGCCCCCACTATGCCTCTTGATCTTGAAGAACTATATATGGAGCAACCCGAAGAGTTTGTGTTATTCGGAAATGAAAAGAAAGTATGCAAATTAATCAAATCCCTTTATAGTCTCAAACAAGCCCCTAAACAATGGCATGAAAAGTTTGATACCACTATACTTGCTTATGGTTTTTGTCACAATAGTGAGGATAGATGCATTTACTTCAAGTTCACCAAAGAGTATGATGTCATTGTGTGTTTGGATATTGATGATATGTTGATCATTGGCACTGTGCTTGAAGTAAATGAAACAAAGAAGTATCTATCATCGGTTTTTAAGATGAAAGACCTTGGTGAAGCTCGGCTTCTTGTTCTTCTGCAGATAACTCAACTACATGTCCTTCTGTAGACGATTCAGCCTATTCTTCTGCAAATGGCTTAGCTGTATGTTCTTCGACTGCTGTTAACTCAGCTACAGAAGACTCGACTACAGCTTCTCTTGCTGTAGTCTGCTCTTGAATCCTTTCTTCAATAACTTCATCAATTAAATCATTATCGTCATCATGTGTTTCAGGACGTGGTTGATCATCATCACCATCATCTCTTGATGGTTGTGTTCTTTCTACTGTTGGTCTTGAAAGAAAATCGTAGATCTCCTGAGTTACGGCTTTGACATGTTTAGCTAAAAGTTTCTTTAGATCAGCCTCGACTTCAGGTGTATGCACAAATTCAATAAGTTTTAGTTGCGTCTGTCTGTGTCTTCTTGTCTTCCATGTGGAATCCTTGACTTCAAGTGCTCCATTGAACATGATATATGCTTCCTTGGGTCTGGTTGTCCTACTGGCCTCCTTTTTTTAAAGCTGAATTAATTGATGGATTTCTTCTTCTGTCATTCCATCAATTTCTCCAATCGTTGTTTGCGACTTATCTGGATTAATTTTGGTCTGGCAGTTCTGGATGTTCTTCTTATTGGGCGTCTGTGCTGAGGAACGAATTCTTAGATCATTCATTCCTTTTGTGCCTTCTTCTGTATCTCTACTTGTGGCGATTTACCTAGCAGTTGATAGGTTCTGGTTGTGTGTTATTGAACTCTTTCTTCTATAACTTGAACCGTGTGCAGAACTTTAGCAATGACTTTTTTTGGAGATGACCTCACTTCGGTTATTGTTGTTGTGGCACAAGCCTCTGTTGCTGTTGTTGAATCTTCTTCTTTCATCATAGATACATTCATTCCAACACTTGCAATTAGAATGATTGTTGTTGTTGGCTCAGGTGCAGTAGAGGTGACTTGAGATGGTCCAGTCTGTAGTGCTCTGAGATTCGATTCTATGGCCTCTATCTCTTTCCTCGTGTATCCTTGTGCAGAAAACTCTTATGGCAGTTTAGCTTGTGCTCCTTCTCTAACTTCTTGGTAACTTCTTTGAGCTTCCAAGATCAGGTTTTGAAGGTTCTTGTTTCCTCCGGCCTTCAGATATTTTAATGCCACAATGGCATCATGAAGTGCAGCCAACTCAGGATCTTCTGGTAGGAGAGTCTTTGAGGATGAGGCCACAACAAGTTGCCTAGTCTGCTCATCTGCAGATTGTGTTTCCACCTCCATGACGGTCGGCTCTGCAATTTGGTGGTCTGATATGGTCTCCTCATTTGAGGTCTGCAAGATGAGATTTCTTCTAGTTTCCCTTGGCTGCTTCTTTTTTGCTGGTTATAGTTTGCTGATGAGAGTTTTCATGAATTTCTTCACTGTTGTAGTGGTCTGTACACCTGCAGTAGTCTGCACTGTTGCTTTTGGAGGATGGTCTATAGGTTTGGCAATGGTCTGCATTGTTGTAGGCTTCTTTGTAAATCCAATAGGCTGCTTGCTATTTTCCTGACATTGATTTGTTTTGCCACCATCCATGGCCTCATTTCCTTATCAGACAGCTTTAGTTTTTGTTTGAGAAAGATGCTGATTATTCTTCCAAACAGAGGTTATTTTGCTGATATGACCTTGACAAATGCTGGTAGATAAGCAATTTTGACCAATTGACTTTGTACCCTGTGAGAATCGCGCACATGATTTCTTGTTGATTAGTTGTAATATGATCTTTGGAGAATTCCCTGAAAAGTATGACTTTCTTTACATTGTCTGCGAGCATCTTGTGCTCCTTGGATTGGTACTTCTTCATTGTTCTGATTCCTTCATTCCACTTATCTTTGTTCAACATTGCATGCATCCTATTTTTCGAAGAGATTAAAAGAATCTGAGTTAAAAACTTGAAGTTTGAGAGAATTTTCCTAAGTTGGGGTTCGTAGTTCTATGCAGTAGTACGAATTTCTAGAGAGAGAGTCAGAGAGTGAGTAAAGTGATTTTTCAAAGAAAAATTTCAGGTTTTATACTCATTTAAAAATTTTTATACCGTTACACAGTATTAGTTATTGATTTAACAATTGCGTATTTTAAGGAAAACAATTTTGTAACGTTTAATATCCTTTCCAAAAATAGATATACAATAAAACAATATTGCTTCTAGTCTACTTTCCTCATGTGCAGCATGCAATAGAGTAGTAGAGCAAAAATGCTAGTCTACATATCATAAATATAATGGTAGTGTGCATTCTACATGTGTAGTAGAGCATTTTGACCAATTTCTTTGTTTTAAATCAAATATACCCAATTCACCACGGAATTAAATAAATTTACTCTCATTAAGAGGTTTTGTAAAAATGTCTGCAATTTATTTTTCTGTTGGAATATATTCCAATTTAATGTGACCTTTTTGTACATGATCTCTGTCTGGCTCTGATAACAATTGTAAGATCCAAGATTCAACCTAGAGAAGGGGCGAGGGAATAGGTTGATTAAAAAATTGATTGAATTTATGCAGCGAATTTAACTCTTTTTGAAGTTAATGGCTCTATGTAGACTACCGTAGTCTGCAGTAAAGGCTAAGTAGTCTGCAGTAGAGGCTAAGTAGTCTGCAGTAAAGACTTTAAACTTTATAAGTTTGTCTCTGTTCCGCTATGATTATCTATTTCTAACAGTTCTAAAGTCTATCAAGAAATGAAAGCAAGTAAAGAATACATATAGTTTATAGTGGTTCAAACACTCGTTATCAATTGATAAACGAGAGCTTAGTCCAGTCTTTTCTTGGTGACCAGTTTTGTCAAGCCAAGAGGTGATTTCACTATCTTCTTCTTTATAGCTTACAAAAAAACAATTTTTTTTTTACAAGTTAGCTAACTTGCACAAAGATGAAGAACCAAGATATTTGCACAGATCCAATCGAATTGGACTCTGCTACAAGTAATGTTTTTTTTTCTACAGACTAGCGAACTCTTCCTCAGGGTTCTTCAAGATTCGGCTCACTTGTATAATCTGTGAATTTCTGTGATGTATTACTTATAATGTAGTTAGTGTGTTTAGGCTAGAAGTCAAGTAGGTAGTTGCACTCTAGGTTAGATATCAGTGAGCAGACAGTTGCAGATGTATGGGCATCGTGCAAACCACTAAATGCAGACTATTACAGAGGACTTTGGATGAACAATTATTACATTGATAAGCAACAAAAGAACTCAAAAGTTTCAGGATGAAGGACTAAGCTTGCAGAGAGTACCAATATGGCAAGGCATGAAGTGAATCAGAGTTGAGTGCAGACAAGAGTTACAGCAGAGACTGGATGCAGACTAGGATTGCAGTATGGGATGCAGACTAGGATTATGGTAGAGACTGGGTGCAGACTAGAGGTTGCAACATACGAGTACCAGGATAAAGGACTGAGTTTGCAGACGAGTACCAATATGGCAAGGCATGAACTGAATCAGAGCTAAGTACAGACAAGAGTTACAATAAAGACTGGATGCAGACTAGGATTGCAGTATGGGATGCAGACTAGGGTTATGGCAAAGACTGGGTGCAGACTAGAGGTTGCAGCAGACTGGATTACAGTAGAGATGATTGCCAGGATGGGGTCATAGGTTTGAAGTCAGTGAAGCGAAGATTTGAGTTAAAGTAGCAACGGCACAATTCTGGAGATAATGGACTGCCAGCATCAGAAACAAGATGGTGGGGGACATGAGTGGACTGTCAAGAACAGTGCGTTGTTTGCTAAGATTGTTGTAAGGGAACCGTTGAGCCTTATTGCTGTAAGGCTGTTGGATAAAGATTGAAAGGCAAAGAGTGCAAAGCAATCCGAAATTCAGAGATTACACAAGCAAGCTAAATCTTGAAGATATAGTTGAGGGTGTAAGTAGTCTTTAGAAGAACAAATCTTGAAACAAAGTCCAGAGCTTGGATCTATGTAAAACATTTAGGTTCTTTATCTTTTGTGCAAGTTGTCAAACTTGTAAAAAGAAGTTGTCTTGTAAGCTAAACACAAGAAGATAGTGATACTCATCTCTTGGTTTGACTACACTGGTCACCAAGAGAAGACTGGACTAAACTCTTTTTTATCAATTGATAACAATTGTCTGAACCATTATAAATACTGTGTCTCTTTATTTGCTTTCATTGCTTGATATTTAAAACTGTTAAAAATCAACCTTCACAGCCAAACAGAGATAAATTTCAAGAATTAGAATCTCTGCAATAGACCTGAAATTGTTAGCTCCAGACTACTCATGTAGTCTGCATAGAACAATGGTCTGCAAAATCTTAATCCGCTGCATAAAATAATTAAAATTCGAATTAACCTATTCTTCTCCCCTCTAGGTTATATCTTGGACCTTACAATTGGTTTAAGAGAGTATGACTTTCCAGACTTAACAGTTCTTAGAAAGAAAAAGTCATATATTCTATTTGCAAAGAAGTTACTAATAGTTTGTGTGTGCGAAGATCATCATCATCAACAATGGCACCACCAAAGTTCCCTAAATTCCATAACAGTGAAGAACCTCTAACTTGCTTTTTTGACAAGTTCAATAATTGGAAGCTAAAAATGCTTGCACATCTCGACTCAATAAACGAAAGGATGCAAGTCATTGTCCTAAATGGATCAAATTTTCCAATGATATCAGACCCAAAGGATTCAACAAGAGAAGTACAATGACCAACATCTCTCAGAAGACTGGGATCTAAAGATGACTGGTAGAAAAGCTCTAAATCAAATATTCAAATCCCTAGATGACAACATGTTTGAAATTGTGGTTCATACTAAGGCAACAAATGAAGCATGAGAGGCTCTATTGGTGAGAAACTATGGAACTAATGAGATCAGGGAAAACAAGAAGGATGTATTGATACAACAATACGAACTGGTCTCAATTAGATCTGATAAGAATCTGACCACTTTCTTCAAAAGATTCAACGTTCTCATCAACAATCTCAAAACCTTATGAAAGACTTTCGAAAACAATGAAGTCAACCTAAAGTTGGTGAGATCTCTTGATGAAATCTGGAACACAAAGACAACAACTATAAGAGAAACTAGAGATCTAACAAAGATGTCCTTGACTTAACTGTATAGTGTTGTGCACACCTACAATTTTGAGGTTGAGCAAAAGAAACAGATTCATGATGCAAGAAAGAAAACCTTGGCCTTCAAAGCTCAAGAGAGAGTTTTGAAATTCATGGCAGAAGAGGAGAACAGTGATACCTCTGTTGCACAGACTATGCAAAGCAGCAAAAGCTCAGCTACATAAACAGTACTGAGTAAGAAAAGTATACTCAAGAGATCTCTACTGCAAAGCAAGATCTCTACTGCTCAACCTCAAACGAATTGGAACAGATTACCAGTACATGCATATGATAAATACAATAAGAAGCAGAAGGCAAGGAACTCTAAAGGGGAATTTAGAGAAAGTCCTTAAGAAGCTCAGCATGTACTTAACTACTCAGTATGAAATAACTTCTCAAAAACAACTTAGAGAAAACCATATTTGAGACACACTTGCTCATGTCAAGAGCAACAGACCATGTGGAGCATACCACTAAGAAGCATAAGACCAAAGGTCTACTACTTTACCTGTGGCAAAATTGGCCAGGAATTATTTGAATGCTGAAACTCACACAGGAAGATAATTGACCACAAATCCTTGGTACAGGTTCCTTAATCTTTAGAGATGTCGCTTATGTTAAGTGCTTAGAACATAACTTGCTATCCATTAGTCAATTATGTGATAAAAATTATGATGTGTCATTTACTTATGATACATGTCAAATAAAGGATAAAATCACACAAGAAGTCAAATTACTAGGAATTAAAAAAAAAAACATTAATGCAATAGACTTTGATTCAGCATAATCAGAAAAAATAACATGTTTCTACACTAAAGAAGCTGAAGATACAAACTGACTATGACACAAAAGATTAGCTCATCGGAATTTCAAAACTATAACCAGATTGTCTTCAGAAAACTTAGTAAGAACACTTCCACAAGTAAAATTTAAAAAGGATAAACTTTGCAAACCATGCCAAGAAGACAAACAGACTAGAGCTAGCTTTAAACCTCTAAATTCATCTGAATCAATTAGAATTCTTGAGTTATTGCATATGGATCTCTTTCGTCCAATTGAGATAGAAAACTTGAATACGAAGAAATACATCTGATTATAGTAGATGATTATCCAAGATATACATGACTGATTAGATTCCTAAAACAAATTCAGAATGAAAGACATAGAAATAATCGTAATAAAAAGTGATCATGACACTGAATTTGATCAAACAGGAGCAAACGTCTATTACAATGATCATGGAATCAAGTACAACTTCTGAGCACCAAGAACACCTCAACAAAATGATGTTGCAGAGAGAAAAAATAGAAAACTCATAAAGACAACTAGGACAATGCTATCTGATGCAAACTTAACTAAGAACTTCTGGAGAGAAGCAGTCAATACAGCTTGCTATACTTCCTATGAATTGTGGAAAGGAAAGACACCAAGTGTCAAATACTTTCATGTTTTCCGATGCATATGTTATATAAACAACAATGATAAAAGCCATTTGCAAAAATTTGATCTTAAGACAAATGAGGGAGCCTTCTTAGGGTATGCTACAAACAACAAAGCCTATAGAGTATTCAATAAGAGAACACAAACTGTTGAGGAATCAGTACATGTATCATTTAATGAATCAGAAACATCCATGAGAAATGCAAATGTATTTGATGAGGAATATGCATGTAATGAACAGACTGTAGAAAAGGTCATTGAAACTACATACAAGGCAAAGTCGTCTGTAAACAATAACAATGCAGCAGATACTGAAGAATAAACTCAACAACTGAAAACTAATGAACAAGATAAAAAAAAAATGGATCAAGACATATACACAGAATAACGTCATAGGAGATAAAGATGCACCTGTGCAGACTAGAAGGGCAATAAATGGAGAATATCTGTCTGCATGCTTTATATGAGAAATAGAGCCTAAGAAAATAAATAAAACCCTAAATGATCCAAACTAGAAAGAAATGAGGTATGATATCTAACACCAAGACCAAAGAGCTATCCAGTTGTAGATTGCAAATGGCTATTTAGAAACAAATCTGATGAAAATGAAAGAGTCATCAGAAACAAAGCTAGATTAGTTGCTAAGGGATACTCACAAGAAGAAGGAATAGACTTTGATTAAACCTTTGCCCCTGTAGCATAATTAGAAGCCATAAGGATGTTCCTTGCTTATGCTGCATATCAAGGATTTAAAGTCTATCAAATGGATGTAAAAAGTAATTTCTAAATGGAAAGCTGCAAGAGGAAGTCTATGTTGAACAATCTCTTGGCTTTGAAGATTATAAATATCCAGATTATGTATATAGACTAAATAAAGCATTATATGGATTAAAACAGACACCTAAAACATGGTATGAAACTCTTTCAACATTTTTATGTGAAAACAAATTTGAAAAAGATAAGGTTGATACTACTCTATTCCTCAAGAAGCAGAAAGAACATATATTGTTAGTACAAATCTATGTTGATGATATTATATTTGATTGCACTAATGTTTTGTGAAAGATTTTGTAGAACTAATGAAATCCAAATTTCAAATGAGTTTAATGAGGGAACCAAAATATTTCCTAAGATTTCAAGTATAACAAACAAAAAATGGAATCTTTATAAATCAATCCAAGTACTTGAAGAACACAATCAAGAAATATGACTTAGAAAGTGTTAGTCATATGAAAACCCCTATGAGCACATCAATTAAAATAGAAAAAGATGAATATGAAAAAAAGATAAATCAAACAATATATAGAGGAGTGATAGGGTCATTACTATACTTTACTCCAAGCAGACCAGATATTCAATATGCAATCTGTGTCTGTGCAAGGTATCAATCTGATCCCAAAGAATCCCATTACACAACAGTAAAGAGAATCCTGAGATATCTCAAAGAAACTCCAAACCTTGGTGTATAGTGTATCCTAGGGAATCAGATTTTACACTGATTGATTTTTCAGATATAGATTTTGTAGGATGTACAGTTGACAGAAAAAATACAAGTGGAACATGTCAATTCATTGGAGCAAGGCTAATATCATGGTTTAGAAAGAAGCAAACGACTGTGTCTATCTCTACTGCAGAAGCTAAATACATTGTTGTTGGAAGCTGTGCTGCACAAATATTGTGGATGACATCACAACTTGCAAACTATGGTATGATATTTTCTAAAATTTTCATATTTTGTAACAATACGTCTGCAATGACTATTTTAGAAAATCCAGTTTTTCATTCAAGATCCAAGCACATTGATGTCAGATATCACTTTATCATGGATCATGTGCAGAAAGGTCATATTAAATTGGAAAGATGATAGTGTACACCAAACTCGCTATTATAACCATCACCACAAACACTTGACAAAATTAGAAATCTAAAAAAAAGACTGATCAACACTAAAATCCCACCACCAAACCTGAACAGTTTTTCAAGAGAACAAAAACTAAATCAAGTCAGACAAAGAATGCCTATCAGAAACCATGATAACTACACAGATCATAAACACTCAACCAAAAGTCAAAAATCCTAATCAAGGCAAACGATAAATACAGACACTCTTCAACTAATCCTAAATAAATTTACAGTAAAACAGAATATTGACAGCAAAACTCTACCAAGCAATCAATCTCAGTGTCTTAAAAGAGAAGAAGAAAGCCTAAAAATATAAAAGGCGGCAATCCATTAACAAACTACTCCCTCCGTCACAAACAAAATGCGATGACACAGACTTCGAGGTCTAATTCAGTACGATCAAATGATGTTTTTTAGAAAATTGTTGTGAGACACTAATTATAAATTAAGGTATGAACTTTAATCCTGGACCAGTTTAAGTTTTTTCTGACATTGTTAAGAATAAAAACGGAACGTATCGAAATGCGTGTCATCGCGATTTATTTGGGACGGAGGGAGTACTTCTTTGGCTTTCCATTTAGCACGGTTAAGTTTCTTCAACTTTCCGTCAACCCCAATGAACTGAAAAGAGGTCGAATCGAACTTGAACCATCTTATATTAACACTATAGCTTAGGACCCCTAAACTATTAGGTCTACTTAATACTTATTGTTTCATTGGAGTTGATTGATAAATGTTGACTACCAGATTATGGCTTCTAACTAGAAATTTTGATGCTCTGAGTTCTAATCAAATTCTCACTGGTTGTGACAGTTTATTAGATATTACCATCGAAGACATCTGATTCTAACTCAAATTCATCATCAGCGAAATAGTGGGCAGTTAAAAAGAAGTAGAAGTGACTAGAGATTAAAAGCAGCAAATCAAGCAATTCTTTCAAGCCAACGTGGAAAGAATTCGATAAATCATAAAGGTCACATATCTCTTTCTCAGAGGGAGCAAATTCTTCCAGTGTAGTTTTGTCCATCATGTTATAAATCTGCAAGGGGAAAAAAAATACTAGCACACAAACATATATTACTGGAGAAAGATAAGACGACATCAATAGCAGAGTGAGATGCAAATCATGTGTCACCTGTCACATACACCTAGAGAATACACAAGAAGATAAATGGAGAGAGGTGTACCTGGTAACAGTATCCAACCCCAGACTCTTGATCTGAAGCATGAGTAATGGCCTCTAATAGAAGTCCGTTGGTCGAGAATTCATATTGAAAGGGCTTTAATATCATCAACTTTAGTGGTACAAGGTAGTAGAGAGAACGCTTTCCATTCCGAGGTACTTCATAACATGAAGCGCACCTAATAATCCACCAGTGACATAATAAGCTCCAGCAAGAGCCTCCACCCAATCTGCTATTGCTTTTAAATCCATCCACCTGTGCCCCCTTATCACAGTGCTTCCTCACCATTACTTTCTCGTGCACTTCTTAAATTCGCTTAGGCGAGGCACTTCTAAGAAGTGTTCCATTTCAAGCAGAAAAAGTAAATTACGGCAGGGTGTGCAAGAATTGCTAAAAAAGAAACTACATACAGACCCTAACTGAATGCAAATCACCAGGAAAAAACATAATGGGGACATATATCTACTTGGAGAGATTGACTGAAAGGGTTACCTGCAATTGGCAATATGTTCTGAATTTGTAGAGACTTGCATTGCAAATCGCCAAAGAGCGCCTTGCAGATAGCTGCCCTTCATGCTTCTCCGGGTACTTGAGAAACAGAAGGCAGCTCATGGTGTACTTCAACACCGAATCCCCAAGCAGCTCCAAACGCTCCATTGAAAATGTCTCACAGCATCTCAAAGTGGTAAGTGACTCTAGAATCTAAACACAACCAGGTAATGTACTTAGGAACAACCATACATATTGACCATGACAGGTAACTATGATGAAAACACTTAATAGATCATAGGAAAGAGTTCACACCAGAGAGCATGGTAAAGCATCAGCACAACAGAGAGCGTGGTATATGAAAATCGGGCAATTCTATCTCTTCACGAAGCTGACTGGCTGAGAGAAGAAACTCCATACTGTGCAACAATGAAGGAATCAAATAGCATGCTTTCAGAACAGATTTGGAGACATTTATACTATCTAACAGCTCAGGAGGCTTGTGAACATGACTCTTTGGCTTTTCAGGTACAACCTTCGCGAAATCTGAGAAAATATTTCATGATCATATTTTCCATGCATGAGTAAACTAAGGGAAAACAAGATTCAAGAAAATAGATACTATCGGCCTCTAATCTTTATTTAATATCTTGTTTTTGTCTCCGTATATAGCCATATAGGCAAAAAGTTTAAACTAGTTCTCTAAAATCGTTTTACTGTCTCTGAACATAAGAGACAGAATCTAAACTTGTTCTTCTCTGGTTGACGAAATTTGGCAAAGGTCGTTCCAGATCAAGACCAAATTTCGGGTATTGGTCTCTACTTTAGAAACTGAAGCAACACTTCCATGTCTGAATTTAGAAAGAATAGGCCACCTCATTTCACCATGTAATCAGTATTAAACCAGATAATACTGTTATGGGCGCCTTTATACCCCTTTATTCCCCTACAAAAGCTGCTGGAAAAAAAGCAGATCGTATTCAGTATGAAGGGTTGTGTTTACAGGCCAATGATGTCAAAACCTACAGGAAACTCACCTTCACTCCTACAATCCAAAATATTGTATGCACTGTGGGGCTTTGCTTCCATAACAACTACGGCTGTCCTGGATGATGCAACACAATTCCATACCTATTGACAACAAAATTCCCTTTTCATCAGAGCGAGAAAGGAAATGCAACAAAAAACCAAAGTGCCCAAATTCTACTTATGCTTCAACAAAGTTTGGAGACGGAGCCTATCTTTCTTGGAAGTAGTCCGAAAAACAAGTTTAGGCAGATTTTCCTCTGTCGTTACCGTTAAACAAACTATCAGCAGAAGAAACCACCAAAACATCAACTACAGTGTACGTTCTCCCATTATGAATAGTCATCACAACCCTCTCCTTTAAGGCCCCTACAGTACATGAGCTATTAACCAAAATATATAATCATCGGGATAGCTTCTATCTTGCATGACACTGCTACAGGGTATCGGGTTTTCTACTTCGACCTGAGAATCTTAGCACTTAATGATGCAGATTTCTTCATGGACTCAGCAGCGGACACACAGGAGTCAATTCCCCTGCAATCTATGTTACAAGACTCAAGATTGTTTAAACTCAGATGATTCAAGCAGCTGGATCAGACACATGACCACTGGAAAGTTCATGGAGTGGGAAACTTACCCATAGACCATTACAGCTATTAGATCACGGCAGAGCTTGGGACTATAGGGCTGCACTCCTGCATAAAAAGGAGTAAATGTTTATAGATACGTGTATCATCTGAACAGTGGACAAAATTGAAAGCATTTTAAAATGTGAGTTCAAGAAGTCTGAAGCTAAAGCATTTCAGTCTTATTCGGCTTTTCCAAAAGCCAGAGTTCTCCTCATTAAAGAACCCATTTCAGCTTTTACTAAACAGGTCTGTATGCTTTTGAAAAGAAAAAACAACAACTAAATGCAGGTTTTGTTATTTTGAGGTAGTCCTTTGGAATGATTAGGATAAAAAAAGAACAATGAAGAGGTGCATAACAATGAAAAAAAATGACCACGCAATCATACTACAACAGAAGCTGATGTCCATTTTCTGTTCGATGCTGAATACTAAAACAGGGGCAACATAGTCTATTGTTCACTTCAGACCTAAAGATTCCAGAGTTCCACTAGCTACAACACATGCATACAATTTTACAAGGTCAATCATCTTCCTCATGACTGAAGCATTTTAAACAGATAGTGACAGGCAAATGCCACAAACGGCATGAAACTTCTATTTTTAAGACCAAATCAGCAATATGAAAAACTAGCTCAGACTGTCGGACACAAAAATGGTCCAGCATATGAATGCCCATTAACCAGAAAAATCATGATCAATCAATACCAAACTATGACAATGTGAAAAGTATGAATGTTGAGCTCTAGGGAAAGAAAGTTGTCAAGACGATGAAAGTATAATGAGTTGAGTCTTGCTCAAAATATTGAAACAGCCATGGAAAGTAAAGATCTATGTGCTGCACCATGATTTTTCCCACTAATCAGTAGCCATTGTACATTTGTTTTAGCCACTCCATGTAGGTCCTTTACTGCAAGTTTCATATTCGTCGTCTCCACTACAGAAATTGGGGGAAATTTTGCACCTTTCAGGTTATGGTCAACGAGAGAGATATGGATTCTGTTGCAGTCTTCATAACAGAACATATTGTTTGTAGACAATTCCTGTAATAACATTACTTGAGATAAGAAGGCCCATAAGAAACTCTATGTTTGCATAATAAAACAGTGTAAGACTTACTTTCAAGTCACAAATCCCGTTAGATACTCTTTCTCACACTATAAACCAAAAGAGTCCGATTAGGGTAAACTGAAACTTATGATCATAAAGGTGAGAAACCATTCATATGTTCAGTCACAAGATGTGGTACATGATGAAGCCATACCTGGTCCCAGATTATAATAGTACGATCATCAAATCCAATGTCAGTAAAATGATTTTGCCTGAATAAACAATTGAAGTGAGAATGCAACAAAACCTCAACTGAAAGAGCATTGCGAAAGAAAAACATTCTCAAGAAAAGACAAACGGAAATTGGCAGCATCAAACTAAAAATAAAACCGCAAAAAGCTAGCACTCAGTTAGAATATCAAATCAAATATTCCATCCATCATCATCAAATTGATACCCAAGAAGCTTCATTTTTCCAAGAGACATGGATACACGCAATTGACACTATGTGATGCTACATCACACTTAAGGAAAAACCAGTGTTTTAACTGATTAGTTTAAAACTATCAGACCATTATGGACAAATCCATAGCAAATACACAAGATACCATACGAAAGTATCAGCCACTTGCTTCACTACTTAACTCCTTAAAAAGAATTAAGTTAAGAGAGGTAGAACAACTCTTAAATCCAGACCAACAAATTGAAATTTCCAGGTCTAAAAAAGCTGATTTAATACCAGCAGAAGTCTTGTATAAACACGGCATATTTGAAAACAAACAAAAAGTATACCAACATTATTCTGAAGAGATCGTATTCTGTACAGATCCCTCAGACCAAAAACACATTAGTTTTATAACTAATGATTCATTTAGAAAACTGTTAAGTTCAGGTTATTCCACTATACACCTAGGACTTATCATGATTGGAATTACTGCTTTACATAGAAACCATTATGGTTCCAAAGTACTGATTTCTTTAGTTGATACTAGAGAAACAACACTATCCAAAGCTGTAATAGGTCTAATGGAAGTAGATTTAACTCAGCAAAGTGAGTTAATCTACCTCATTCCAGACTTTTTACTGACCATTAAGGATTTTGCAACCTACATCCAGTTAGTTGTAAAAACCAAAGGATATGAAACCATGATAGGAGGTGAGGGAAACCTCATTATCACCAAGGCACTTGTAGCGCGAATTAGTAATAATTCAACCTGCAATTTCCAATTACAAATTGAAAATGTTTTAAAACATCTTTCATTCAAGGGAATTAAGGCATTAGAAGGTAAAAAGTTTGACCCAAACTTTTTAAACGGATCAGAGTGGGTATTGGACAAAATTACCTGCAATGTACCCGTACCATCAAAAAACCAGTTTTTTTGAAAATCAAAATGGTAGCCTAAGTTTCAGATTCTCAGGATACCAACAAAAAGAAACTATTGAATCAGAGGAAGAAGACTTAGAATCTTAAACTAGTCTGTCTTACCATGGAATACATAAACATGTATCAAGCCAGTGATCAGGAACATTTAGAATTCCTAAGTAACCCCTGGTTCGAGGAATTAACCCCTCAAGAACTGGAAATAGATTTTAATCTACCTCCACGTTTTGACCAGGAACCCATTCTTATGAATGAGGTAGGTGAGTCTTCAGGAGCAACAGGCTTATCGCCCTATATTCCTCAAGGACCCAGCACAGTTACAGGGTTACCACAATTTGCCCCAGGACAAATTAGGCAACCTGTACAACCCCAGCAAGTAGGATTAAACCCCAATATTAGAATCCCACGAGGGCAACCTCTGGATTTCAATAATATACCTACTTTGCCAAGCGCAAATGTAAACTCAGGATCCATGTTAATCCTTGGAGATGACATAGGATTGTGGGAAGAAAAAATAAGAAGATGGGAGTCAAACACCATACTCCATCTATCTTCCAGGATGTTCGCTGAGAACTCAGATAAAATGTTATATTTAGAAAATCTCCTAGGAGAAACTGCTAAATTATACTACCAGAGTTGGCGTATTGCCAATCCAGATGATTATAACACATTAGTAATGAATGCTAATGATACTTATAATATAACAACCCAGATTCGTCAAATCCTTATTGGATATGATGAATATAGAGGCCAATTAAATATGCAAACCAATGCTTTACTTGCACTTGAAAGATTATCAATTGATAATATGAAAGACATTGCATCTTACTCAAACCAGTACTTAATGCTTGCATCTAAGACTGGAGGAGCTTTTCTTAGCACAGAACTTTCTGATAAATACTTTAGAAAGTTACCACAACCATTTAACCAAACACTACCTAAGTTATTCACAGAGCGATTTCCTAACAACACGATAGGAATAGCCCCCAGGATTAATTTTACATACCAAATCCTTCAGGAACTGTGTATGCAAAATGAAATCAATAGACAAGCAAAAGATTTCTCATTTTGTAGAAATGTGTCTATACCAGGAGTTTATACAAAAACAAAGGGTAGAAAAGGGTTGAGAAAGGCAACAACCTATAAAGGAAAAAATCCTCATAGTAATCACATACGAAAATTTAAAATTCGTAAGCCAGGCAAAACTAAGTGTAAATGTTTCATTTGTGATGAAATAGGACACTTTGCCAACCAATGCCAGAATAAACATGCAGATCGTGACCGATTTGCTGTTTACCAAGAACTTGAATTAGATAAAACCACATGGGATATCGTTTCTCTTGAAGAAAACGAAGACCCAAATGATTCTGATATCCTGTCATACTCTGACAACGAGGATACTCAAATCAATCCATTTGCAAATGAAGAAATTGAATGCAATTTTATGATTCGATTCTTCGACCAACCCGAAATTGTCAAAGACAATAAAAGGGAAGAACAATTAAGCTGCAGACATAATTGGGAACATTATACAGAAGAACACAGGGAAAATTCCAGGTGTTTCCACTGTAGGTTTTACACTGCTCAATCAACCAGAACCAAATGCAAGGTATGTAATATGCTTTGTTGCTTATATTGCCTTAATAGGTACCATAAAATCCAGGTTCCAATTAAGCCCATAATTATGACACCAAAGCCCATTTCAAATCATAGAGAAATTATACAGAATCAGGCGTCTCACATAGTAGACCTTGAAAAGAAAGTGGCTAGTTTAAAGGCCCAACTAGAAGTTTTAAGACAACAGAACTTGGAACAAGCCCAACAAAACTTGGACCAAGCCCAAGAGATAGAATATCTTAAAACTCAAAACGAACAGTTGAGTCAAGCCCAATCTGAAGATGAGTACAATGTTCTTCTTGAAGAACCTGTCTTATTCTCAGAAAACCCACAAATCCCACAGAGATTGGCCAAGGTTACTAATAACCTTCTCAATCTCCCAGTCACCTTGAATATTGATAATCATGATTATCAAATTCAAGCAATACTTGATACAGGCGCTTCGAAGTGTTGTATTGACATTCGAGCTCTGCCTAAGTATTGTTACACCCAAACGGAACAAGTTATCAGATTTTTAAGTCTGCATAACTCGTCTGAAACAAACATGAGGTTGAAGCAAGGATCCATTTCTTTAAATAAAGAAAAATATCCATTGCCTTTGACCTATGCAACGGAAATATCAATCGGGGATAGAACCCAGATGATATTAGGAATGAATTTTATACATTCCTTCCAATCCGTCAGAATTGAACAAGGAGTTGTCACTTTCTACAGGAAAGTAGACACAATCCAGACTTCACCAGTTAGTTTGTTACACATCAAGGAAGAAATTCCTCAGGAGATAGGTAATGACCCATTAACCAACTTAATGATAGAAAGTTACTTGGCTTATAACCTAGGACAAGTTACTGACTTTGAAGGGGATATCTTACCAATTCTCAACAGATTTGAAAAATTACAGGTCATAGGAGAAAACCCATTACACCATTGGTCCAAAAACCAAGTATTGTGTAAATTAGAAATTATAAACCCAGACCTGATAATTCAAGACAAACCCATAATTCCTACGCCTTTAATGGCAGAACACTATCAAACCCATGTTAATAACCTGCTTAAGTTGAAATTAATTCAACCCTCCACAAGTCGGCATAGAACAGCAACATTTATTGTGTTTAGCGGTTCAGATGTCATTAACAGAGTGTCAGTTAAAAAGAAAAGTCGTATGGTCTATAATAATAAGCGTCTTAACGATAATACACATAAAGACCAATACACTTTACCAAGCATCGATTATCTTTTACTTAAAATAAAAGATAAGATGGTGTATTCCAAATTCGACCTTAAGTCAGGATTCCATCAAGTCGCAATGCATCCTGACTCCATAGCAATGACAAAGTGAGAGAAATAATTTAATAGCCATATAAAAAATGAGTTGGATGCAAGGTTGACTGAAATGCGATGGATGTATATAAACTTTTCCTGATGCGAACCTACCTACAGATTATGCAGCCACCGATTTCAGTTTCAATAGGTTCGACAACACATGCCCACTTAATGATAAGAGGTCATGTGGGTGATTGTGGAAGAATTTCCAATAACAGAATTGGTGCCAGAACAGCACAGGCATCACAAATCATCTTCCATGGAGACATTCAGATCCCAAGCATGCTGCCAAATAAAAGGAACCGCTAACCAATTCTTTAAGAATTTTCCATAAGTTGCCAATACACAAAAAGGAGGGGCACTATCAAGATGGCAATAAGAGTTCCGTTCAAAGAAGTAATTAGTGTAAATTCTGATTCCATTGCTTTCAAAAAAAGCATCTAGGTTTACGTCAATATAATACAATATCGATGCCCTTTCTGTACCATGATCAAATGAACAAGCACATTACTGATTCTAGTTTCCCAATTTCTGGGCTTAATCTTTGACATGGTAGCGATGATGGCAAATGGCTAAAGTGACTATGCAGGAAGTTGCCATCACAACACAGCAGTACAGTATTATCCATGATCTCTTTGGCTGCTGCTATCATTTCAGCACCATGTTAAAAGAGAACAAAAGATACGAACTAAATTTACAGATTATCACTATGACAAGATTGCTCCCTCTCCCTGCACTTAGAATCACATTATGCATTGGCAGTAAGCACCAAATTGAAAACAGAAACATAATGATGACAAATTTATACCATAGCCACTGCTACCCTGATGAAAGTTTGAGACTACCAAATCAGCAAAATCTAAATTCAGATGAACAAAATAGCAGAACTTCAAAAAAACACATGCAAGGAAAAATTTGGTAGCACAAAGCAACACATACAGTAGCATAATATTTGATAAAACCATACCAGCATGATAAACCCGAGGACATCCATTGCAGAGAGACAACTTCCCTTCCTGCTCCCCGGAGAAACTCGGCACATAGTGTCACTTTGGCCAGTGAAGAGTTTCTGCTGATTTTGGAGTGACATGGCCATATCATGAAGTGTAATGCCACTGGTTGTATATACATGTGGTGGTAGCAGAAAATCAATATAATAATTACTTGCTCAAAACCAGGTCTTTTATTATGTAAACATAAAATAATCAAAAGATAATCTCACAGTTGTCTCCTAGCTCCGCATCCTGCATGAGCTTCGAATTGTGAAGGACTAATCTTTTATAAGAACAGAAAACCAATATCAAAGAAAGGACAAAAAAGACTTTTTTGTAGCAGTACGATGATGCTATTATCAAGTTATCTGTACAGGTGTGTATACTAACTAAAAGCCATTTTACCTCTCGATCACTCTGGGCACAAACAATGCCTCCACCTCTGTTGTAACCTTGAAGCAATGCCTGCAGGAAATGAACGAAGGAAAGTAGTGAAATTTTGAACACGTACACAGAATGATGCAATCATTTTCTGGTCATTTCATATTTTTAGTTGCTTTTATAAAAAAAGATAGCAACAAACAGATCACACTAATAAAAATCATAATTAAACTAGCAGAGACCTGTCCTTTAAAGCAAATTTAGCTCTATCAGGGAGTCCATCGTGTGGGAAAAGCAGCCTATGTAATTCATTGTCCCTGCCATGAAATTTCGATGTGAGGAACTGGTTCCAAACCAGAATTACACATTCGATGAGCGCACCTCCCTTTACCGTGAATTTTCAGAGGCCCCTATCCATGATGATATATTGGCCTACATCAGTGACCTTGCCGGCCTTTTCTCCAGTACATCTTTGACTAACAATGCCAATGCTGGTGTTGTCACACTTGAGGACAGCCGTGTTGTTTGCGTCATTGAGACACAAAAGTGGATCCACAGTAATCGACCCTGACACACTAGAAACCATGGGAAAGTTTGAGTATAGTGACCCTTTTAAAGGGCTATTGCTACACTCGGCTCACCCTATTGTGTCAGACACCGAGTTTCTAACTTTGTTGCCAGACTTAGTGAACCCTGATTATCTGGCAGTGGGGATGGAGCCTGGAACTAATAGAATGAAGGTGATCGGTTGAGTTAACTTTCATGGCAGTTCAACACCAGGCTGGGTCCACTCATTCTCAGTGACTGAAGATTATGTAATTGTTCCAGAGAAGCCACTGCGCTATTGTCTAAAGAATCTCCTAAGCGCTCAACCAACACCGCTATACAAGTTCGAGTGGCACCATGAATCCAAAGCCTTCATGTACATCGTGTGCAGAGTTAGTGGCTGACTAGTATGTGCTTACTCCCACCTCTCCAAAAAGGCAAAAACCTGCTTAATGAATCACAAAGCAACATCAGTTAATATCGTCTTGAAATCTAGTCAATTTGAATTGAAAATAACTCAAGACTGAGATAATCAAATCAGTTTGGCATGGGATTAGCTTTTGAAAAATTGAATGGCATGTTCTAACATCCTTGTCTTTCTCAAGGTGGCAAGCATGGAAGTTTCCCCATACCTGTATTTCATTTCATCAATCCGTACGAGTAGAGAGATGAGAACCGAACAACAACAGGTATAGAGGTGGATTGCTGTGAACATAACGCAGATACATCTATACTAGACAAGCTCAAACTGCAGAATTTATGCTCCAGTAACGGCCATGATGACCTACAACAAGCAAGGTATGTATACACTACTATTTTATCAGTAATCCCCCTAGTGATTTTTTTCCCTGTTGTAAACCAATGGATGGTTTGTAAGGCTGATCACAAGAGGCAAGTGCGGACACGAAAATAAGTAAAATATGAAGTTGAACATTAAAAAAGATACATGTACAACAGGGTTGGAAAATTTACAATACCACTGGATGGGAGTCCATACGGACAGCTAGAGGCAGCACTGGACCCGGAAGAACATGGAAGCAGGATAGACATGCATATGAAAAGTATAAACAAAACAAGTTGATTGAAAAATCAAATTTCCAAATTACATGGCTGAAGAAAGCATCAGATTATATCCAGTCTAGATGACTTCACCAAATGCCATGCTGCTGTACCACATACTGAAGCCATTTCCATGGAATGTGCTCTACAACATAGTAGAATAAGCGATGGCCGCTGTCATCTTCTTTCAGAGTCTCAACAAAAACTCAATAGCACAACCAACAAGGAAACTACCATGGGTAGTATGGATTGATACTTTTTCTGCATTCAACAGAGCTTTATTCTTTCCCATCTTATTGAATTCAAAATAGATATTTTTATAAGAAGTACTTGTTCATGCATGCGGGAGTTAAGCGGCAAAAAACAGAGGAGGATATACCGTACTTCTAGATGGTTCAACACTTCAAAAGATTGCAAGAGAAAAATTCCCCTATGGCCTGTCTTATGGGCTGCATGGACGGCAGATTCCAGAGATTAGAGACATTATAACATTATAAAAACCATCCAACTTTTTACAGATGCCATCTCGAATCATTTATCATTATAAATACGTAAAGCACACATACGCCTAGATGCAATTGTTGTTCAGATTCAAGATATTCTGTTGTGAAGAACAAGCATGATAGAAGCATGAATTGGCCGCCTATCATTAAGCTAAACGTGGCACTAAAACCCAAAAACTACCGGAATGGTCTTCAGTCTCGAAGCTTAATCATCATATCTCACGAAAACATTATAGAACACAGGAAATTCAATCATCACATCCACCCTCCCCCCACCCCAAAATAAAATTAAATAAAAATATATTTGTCCTAATAAATGGCGAAACATCGCTGAAACAGACCAATAACGACTCCAAATCCTGGTAGAGAGTTTGAGCCCTGTCACCAAATAAAGGTCTCAAGACTCGTAGATAGACCTTGTTCAGGTTTCAGGACAATAATCCCAAAAAGGGGCAATCTTCTGAAATAAGGAAAAACAGGAATACAATAGAACGCAGAAATATATATCAAGAATTTGATACCATTGGATATTTCAGATGGTCAACTCAAGCAAGCATGGTGTGGACGCCAGCAAACGTGGTAGTACATCACTAAGATCACCAATTTCCTACATGAAATGAAAGCGAAACAATTAGACAAGCATGAACTCCATGTATGAACTAAGAATATGGCTAAGAGGAACTTTTCACTTCACACGCTTTTGGTGATTGTTGTTAGGGTTTCAATGCAACGGCATTAGGGTTTCACCCCCTGGTCTCCAGGACACGAAGATCGAATCCCATCGTCATCGCTTGCTTCGATCACCACAGCTAGCGTTAGGGTTTCGCCCCTGATGGATCCCACGACCGATCGTCGATCCTCAAGACCACATCACGGTCACGACACCACGATGATTGATTCGATCATCATCCTCAAAGCCCCGTGATCTATGGAATCCTCGATTTGGAATCGACAACGTTGGGGTTTCACCCATGGTTTGCCGAGACAAGAGATCGAATTCCAATCTGAACCCTAATCGTCACTGCTTTTTCATATCTCTCCACAGCAGCGGCGTCAAGATAGGTTTCGTTCCTAACCTTGATGGACCCCTTTGATCTCAGATCTGGACGATGTTCGACCACATCAAGGGTGTTGTTTCACCATCATCAGCCACTACTGCGAGAAGATAGAGGAAGAAGCAAATCGGATAAGAACGAGGACGGAGATCGAGGTGCTTTCACATTTATCCACAGCGGCGGCGGGCATCAAGGTGGTTTCGTTCCGGCCTTGAAGGACCCCTCAAATCTCAGATCTGGAAGGCGACAATGGGGAATCACCCCCTGATCATCGCCACGGTCTTCCACCACATCAAAGTTTTTGTTTCACCACCTTCAGCCACCATTGCTAGGAAGTAGAAGAAAAAGCAGATCGGATGAGATCCGTTGGATCCAGCCTGGCGACGTTGGAGAATCACCCCTGACCGGTGTCCGGGATCAACGTTGATCGGGCATCAGCGACGGCGTCAGGGTTTATCCCTGGTGGTCGTCGGCTTCTAGTCTCTCGGTGTCGGTGATGTTCGATATCTGTGGGGATTTATAGAGAACCCTGGTGGTCATCGGCTTTTAGTCTCTCGGTGTCGGTGATGTTCGATATCTGTGGGGATTTATAGAGAAAAGAGGGGAGATGACAGCTGTTGAGTCGGTGCCTTGTGCACCAAGGCTAGATTGATCACTTCGGAGTAACGCAGACCTATTGAGAACAAGTAATACCTCCGTAGATCCGATATTATAAGCCACATTATCCATCATCATATTATTTAATACGGTTCTTAAAAAGTTTTATTAAAAAAATTTATAAGATATAATTTTTTAAAAAATATTTATAAAAAATATAAGAGTAAAAAACTCTAAAATATATAATTTTTCTTTTCAGTATAACATATTTTTTTATGAGAATGTGTTTATGAAAATTAACAAAACACATAATTACCATTCTCATTGACTCAAACAGTTATTTCCCAAAACACATTCTCTTCAGTTATGACAAACAATGCGTCAGGTGAAAACAATATAAGTCAGTATTTTGTGCAAAGTAAAAGAGCTTGAGTCATAGGTTTGTTAAATATAAATCTATCTGGTACCCTCAATTTGTCACAATATAAACCTTTCGTCATGACTGATTTGAATCGGTGGTGTAAATAAGTCGATCACTACAAGTCTCTCTTCCACCCCAACTATCCGCTCCTTATGAACAAACCCCTCCAGGCACTTTGCCATTAACGATCACAATTATTTATAATATAAAGTGTGACAAAGTGTGTGAGAGATGGAAAGACATTACTCTAGATATTCACATAAAGATGAAAGCTCAATCTGCCTAAGAACTTGTGGGGATCTATATGTATTTGATTTCTCTCAGAAGGGCATTGAGTTAGGTCAAGTTCATTTTTGTCTTCTACTTGGATGTTTTGAGTTTCAGCTCTTTGGCTCCAGATAGTATCAACTGAATTGGGAAAAAATTGAAATAGTGCGTCTGTATTGTGTCAAATAGTACGTCTATAGATTTGATGAATGTTCAGACATATTGTTACAAACAGTGCGCTTGAAGGGTTGATGAGTGCATATGGAGTAAAGGTCGAGGGACTTGAGGAAGGGATCGAAACACGCCATTATCCACCATAGCGAAGTTGAGAGGCGGAATGAAGAGACCGTCTCCGCCGTTCTTCATCTACGGTTCAATCTGCGGTGTTTGTTGCGGTGGTTGTTGAGGTTGTTTTCTTCGAAGGCGACTTCGATTGTCTTCTACATATCATCACGGGAGATGGCGGGGTTGGATCTAGTGGTGTCGATTTCATTTTTGTGGTGTGTTTGTGTAAGTAACGGGTTTTTTATTCTAAGAAGTGTGAGAATGTGAGATATTATATGTAATGGTAATTATTTTTCTTATTGTATCTATTAGAAAATATTTTAGGCTTTTTGTATTTTTTGGGAATTTTTCAATTTTATTTATCATCTTGATAACATAAAAAAATTATGTCATTGACGTCAAGTTAAAATACATAATTTAAAATATTATTAATGTTTCACGATAATTTTTTAAAAATATTCTCACAATAAGATTTTCCTATTTTTCATTTTGATTAGCTTTTTCGGATTAAAAATGGAATGATTTAAGAGGCATAAGTATACATTATGTAGAGCTCGAGTTTCAACCTAGAGGGGGGTGAATAGGTTGTTCAAACCTTTAGGTAGACACAACCTTGAGTCTTGATCTCATTTTCGGCTGTGATGATTGTTAAAAGCAATTCTAAATATCAGTATAATGAAAGCAGTAGGTAGACACAATATTTATACTGGTTCAAACACTCGATATCAAATGATGATCGAGAGCTTAATTCAGTCTTCCCTTGGTGACTAGTGTAGTCAACCCAAGAGGTGAGTATCACTATCTTCTTGTTTTTGTTTACAAGAGACTTTCCTTTTACAACTTATCTAACTTGTATGAAAGGCTTTGCACAGATCCAAACTCTGGACTCTGCTGCAAGATTTTGTTCTTCTGCAGACTAGTGATATTTTCGATTGTATCTTCACGACTTGACTTTCTTGAGTAATCTTTGAGTTGCTAGATTGCTTTGCACTCTTTGCTTTTCTATCCACGTTCAACAACTCTCAAGTAAGCGTTCACCGATTCCCTTTCATAGGCTCAAGGAACAAACTTTTCAGACAATACACTGTTCCTGGCAGTCCACTCATATACTCCACCATCTCGTTCCTGATGCTAGCAGTCCACTACCACAGAATCCGTGCCGTTGCTACTTTAACTCAAATCCTCGCTTGACTGACTTCATACCTCTGACCCAACCTTGGCAATCACCTCTGTTGTAGTTCAATCTGCTGCAACTCCTGATCTGCACACAGTCTCTGTCACAGCTCTAGTCTGCATCCCATACTGCAATCGTAGTCTGCACCCAGTCTCTGTTGCAACCTTAGTCTGCACTCAGATCTGACTCACTTTATGCCTTGCAATGTTGGTTCTCGTCTGCAAACTCAGTCCTTCATCCTGAAGCCTTTGAGTTCCTTTGTTGCTTATGAATGCACTAGATGTTTATCCAAAGTCCTCTATAGTAGTC
This sequence comes from Drosera capensis, assembly GCA_001925005.1. Lineage (NCBI taxonomy): Eukaryota > Viridiplantae > Streptophyta > Magnoliopsida > Caryophyllales > Droseraceae > Drosera > Drosera capensis. Next base: position 190,026 of record LIEC01012574.1, on the reverse strand, counting down.
TGCATCTGGTGGCTTGCATGATCCTTATTCATCTGCATCCGTCTGCTCACTGACATCTAACCTAGACTACAACTATCTACTCGACTTCTAGCATAAACATATTAAGTACTTCATAACTAATACATGTAAGTTTTGTTACATCAATTTTTATATAAATGGAGGGATTGCACATTCCTATCACATTAACATGATAAATTTTAAAGCAAAGGGAATATAAAAGTAATATTTTGTGTTGAGAGGAAGTAATGGAATATAGAGGTTAAATTATTGTGGAATTTCAAAAAAAAAAAAGTTTTAAAAAAATATGTTGGATGTGTTCTAACTTATATGTTAATAACAACAAACTCTATTTTTCCTAAACTATAATAAAATGAGAAATCTTATTAGAAAAATGGTTTGAAACCAAACTTGAACCGTTCGTTCCGATTTCAGATTTTAGTATCGATATCGGTTATGATTCCAAACTAGTTCGGATTCCAAATCAGTTCTCATTCCTAACAATCGAGTTCGATAACATTCGGTTTCGATTCAAAATCGAACTATGGTCATCTCTAAATTCGAATGTTGGATCAAAACAATTCTCCATATTATAGAACGGAGCAAGTATTTTTGTTAGAGTATATCCCAAAATGATAAGATTGATACTTGTGGGACATTAAAACTTAGCTAGAAATGTTTCCTTAAACAAACTTTTTTTTTTCTTTCTTGTTCATGAAAAATTTTCTCCTATCCACCCAACAAAGAACTCTTTTACCTATACGAATATATTTTCTCCGTCCCATATTAATCGTAATGTTTTTTTTTATTTGAACAGCCAAAGAAATTATAATCTTTTATCTTTTGATAATATTTTATCATAAAAAAAATTAAATCAATCTCATCTTTACAGTACACCCACTATCTCATAGTGCTACATTAAAGCTCACTATAATAAACAATATTATTTTTCATCAAAATACACATAAATTCAATATTTACATAAATTTTCATATCAAATAAAAATATTTTAATAAATATGACACGAAAAGAGAATGATAAATATCAATCTTATATCACACTACTGAAAATTACAAGCAAAATCAACCCAAACACAAGGCAAGTTAAAAAAGCTACTTAGGTTTCACCCTCACAAACCAAACAGACAAGGTAACACAAGTACTTTCACTTTAATTACCGCGTATACTCATCACTCCACCTCGGTCGCTTACTCTTTTTCCATAGAGAGATAATCATAGAAATAATACCAAATACTTCTTCGACTATTTCACTTGAATGCTTTCACCACTAGGGCTTTCAATTCCCCTCATTCGACTCCGCCAATGATGAGATTTCGAATTCCGCTTCGCACATTCTTGATCGGTATCGATTCGATCGATGATGATCAGATGGTGATCGATGACTGTGGGGTTTCGAGGTCGAAGGAATTTGTTTCGAGGAGGTTTGTGTTTATTTTGGTGATTTTTTATTGTTTTTAGGTTGATTTTGGAGGTTTGAGTGGATGTGTTTTTTTTGTGTGTTTGATACAACCCAAACCCATAAAAGGAAGAGACAAAGAAGAAGATGAAGACAGAGAGAATAGGAATGTGGAATAGAATAGAGAGAGAAGAGAAAATTTAATTAATTGATCATCATATATCTTGTTCCTATAATTCACCCTTACATATATTGGTCCACGTCAACATCCGCATGGCCATCTCTTAGCTCATATGAGCACTACATAATAAGCAAGGAACCAAAAACAAAGGAAAAAATAAATATTTTTTTGATATGGCTCTAACAACTCCTTCCCTCTTCGAAATCATTCTTATCCTCAAGAATGAAATCATCAACTCATTCCCATGCTTCGAATTCCGGGTATCTCTAACTCCAAATCCTCCCAAGTCACTTCCTTCTTCGAATGATCCTTCTACTGAATCAAGACTTCCACCCCTGCCGTCCTCCCCTTTCTCATAAGTCTTCAAGCTAAAATGTTTTTAGGGAACAACTTGGGTTGATCTCCCAGTGAGAATTCTGGCAGTGTAGCGCTAGTAGTCCCGAGCTTGACACTCCTCTTTAACAACGAGACATGGAAAATGTCATGAACCTTGGCCTCAGATGGAAGAGAAAGCTGATGTATGGCCTTGCCAACCTTGGCTACTATCTGAAATGGTCCATAATATTGAGGAGTTACCTTGGGAATGAGTCTTTGACTAAGAGAGTTTTGTCTATAGGGCTTTAACTTCAAAGACACCCAATTCCCTACTGCAAATTCCCTTTCATTGCGCTTCTTGTCAGCTTGAGACTTCATTCTATTCTGAGCCCTGTGGAGATGATGCTTAAGCCTTTCCAGTATAGTTTCCCTATCCCTCAAGTTCCTGTTAACTTCATCTACAAGATTATCCCCCGTCACATAAGGAATATGAACAACTGGAGGATACCCATATATGTCTTCAAAAGGAGTCATTTCTATGGCAGTATGATAACTGGTGTTATACCTCCATTCGGCTAACGACAACCAATTCACCCATTCCTTAGACTTTTCCCCTATCATGCATCTCAAGTAAGTCTCAAGGCAACGATTAACAACCTCTGTTTGACCATCGGCCTAAGGATGATAACTAGAAGAATACAGTAGCTTGACTCCTAAAGCCTTGAACAATTATTTCTAGAAAATGCTCAAGAAGATGAGGTCTCTGTCACTAACTACACTCTTCGGCACCCCATGAAGCTTAAATAATGAGCCAAGGAAGACCCTCGTCATAGATGCTGCTGAATAAGGGTGTAATAGTGCCATAAAATATCCATACTTGCTCAATCGGTCTACCACCACCAAGATTACATCCTTGCCATATGAGGGAGGTAAACCGACAATGAAATCCATAGAGATTTCAGTCCACGTTTCAGCTGGAATTGGCAAAGGTTGAAGAAGACCAGGGTTAGTCACCGTTTCATACTTGAACCTCTGACAAACATCGCATTCCCTGATGAACTTCCTTATATCATGCTTCATCCCCTTCCAATAAAACAGTGCAGCAGCCTCTTGGTCATGACAGGCACCCCAGAATGCCCTAACAAAGGAGTGTCATGCATTAACCTAAGATTAAATAGTTTTTTTGAAGATGTTTACAAGAAAAAATCAAAACTCTCAACTCTATTACAACAAATTCTTTACTCTATAGCTATGTCAGCAAAGTGTATATCTTGCTGCAACTATTTACAACAACACTTGACTTTCTTCCAATCTGTGAAATAGGTCTTGTTTTCATTTTCATAATGATCTAACAAGATTAACAATCAAGCAACAATAAAGCTTGGAGACAATGACTTCTAGCAATTTACAAAACAGGGTCAACAATACTCCGCTGCGTATGTAGATTTTTTCCTTGATGATCAGTATAATCCACAATACACGATTAATCCTCTATATTTTGGGTTGTTATTCACCTTCAAAATTTTACAAGACAATCTTTTTTTTCTTTTTTCTTTTTTTATGAAAGCCAATTGCTGACTAAGTTCGATTTCTCATTTGCTTGATACAAATATTCTACACACACACACACGAGTAAAGCAGATCCCCATGACCCGTTTCAGTGACAGTCAGAGGCATAAACGGCCATTGTATGAGTGGCATGATTAGCTTTCCTAGGAGAACCCAAGAACGAACTTCTGAGAAACCACGCATCAAACCAAGACAGTCTTCAACTATATATCCAACGAGTGATAAATCCATATCCTGAGTTAACCATATGCAACACATGACAACAATCAAACTCCACGACAAGATAATCTTCTATGAATCGATAAAAAATCTGGGTAGATTCCTCAATGAATTAAGACAAAAATAGACGAAACTATATAATCATTCATTAATAATTTTCCAATGGAATGCAACATCTAATCAGAACCGACGCCCTATCCATCAATCAACAATCATATTACTCACCTAAATTTACACGCTCACAAAAGCAATGCAATGTAGCTAACTTAGTTTGGATCACATAACTGTAACTACCACACACACACACACACACAAATACTCCATAAACATCAGATAGGTCACTGATACCTAGAAAAAGATAAAAATCTAATTAGATGTTGCAATTAGCACCAAATCTTTATAACCATCAACAATTTTCCAAAAGAAAGAAGCAGGTTGTTGATACCAATGCCTTACAAAACAATGAATACCCCTTAAACTGAAAAGCTTTGCCTCTTTTTTTCAAGTCTATGTTACAGACCATCTTTTAAGCAAATTTATCCGTCAGACCAAGACACCATTAATCTAGAGGACGGATGATGAGCTATTACAAAAGTATTACAGCAACCACGTTTTGTCATCTTATAGAAAAATCAAGTTAAGCTTTACAAATTTGTAAACTTGACATTGCAAAGACTGAGACGAGAAGAATGTGTTTCTGTAATATCCCAAAATAAATTGAATATGGAAAAAAAAAATATTTTGAATATGATAACGTATATTTGAACGAGGCAAGAATCCCGCAGAAATCTCAATCGTTTCCATAAACAATTCAATCACGCGTCAATAAAAATATTTTCAAAATTTTGACCTCACAAAATTTGACCTAGCCGCCGAGGAAAACAGAGACTGTGAAGGGGTAAGGTATCGTCTCTCATTTCAATTCCGTTTCTGTTTATGTTGTTTTATCTTGTATGATAATTTAGTATTGTCGAATCGAATCCCAACTAACCGGAACCCCTTCCCGAACCAACCCGAGCGAAACCCGACGTCGTTGGAACCCGAATCCATCAAACCCGACGTCGTCGGAGCCCGAAGCCGTCGACCTGACGCCGCCAGAGGCCAAATCCGTCAACCTCAAAGCTGCCTGAAGCCGATGCCGTCGTGCACCCCGCTGAAGTCGAAGCCGCGCTCCCTGTCCGTCACAACCGACGCAGCCGCGCCCCTGTCCGTCGATTCCGCCCGTGCAGCCAAGCAACGACCACCCCGACGCTGCCGAAGCCGCCTGGAACCGTCGCTGTCTGGACCGGTCGCGCACTCACCAGATCCAGCCCCGCCGAAGTCGACATCGCCGAGGTCCGACGCTGTCACAGCCGCGCTTCCGCCGTCGTCGCCCCGAAGCCAGCGCCGCAAACCCCACCATCGACGGTCAATTGCCGGCCATCGTCGACGCATTCCGGCGTGTCTCTACGGTTGCCTTCGGGCAGTGAAAAAAGAAAGGGAATAAAGAATATTCGTTTTTGCTTAATTAAATAATTTAACGGTTATAATATTGTATTATGAGATATATCAATTACACATATATAAATATTATTCTGAAATATCGTGAAATAATATTTATATGTTACGATATTATGTAGGTACGACGAACACTGAGAAGCAGCATTAAGCTGGGATTTTCTGAATTTTATAAATGACAAGATAACACACATCGTTACCCTAAATTATGTGTGTGTGATTTGATTTATGTAATTGTGTGATCACGTATCTGTATGATAAATAAAGAATAAAATTATGTTGTACTTGACTGACTTGATCTGTTTGCTAGAATGGTAACGATGCAACCTGTAGAATATTATAGAATTTAAATAACGATCTCCTGAATATTGCTTTCTCTTGATGTGTGATATCCTGTGTCTGTCGATATTATTTTTGTAACGAATTATTAATCCTGAAAATTAATAAGAACGTTACATAAAAATAGCGTTATATAAATTTATGAAACACCATGGTGGTCACCTGCTATACATGGACTAATATGATTAATTTCATATTATATACCTGGATTCTAGAATTACAAACACCATGGTGGTCACCTGCTATACATGGATTAATATGATTAATTTCATATTATATGCCTGGAATCTCGAATTACAAACAACATGGTGGTCACCTGCTATACATGGACTAATATGATTAATTTCATATTATATACCTATAATCTCAAATTACAAACACCATGGTGGTCAACTGCTATACATGGATTAATATGATTAATTTTATATTATATGCCTACAATCTCGAATTACAAACACCATAGTGGTCACCTACTATACATGGATTAATATGATTAATTTCATATTATATGCCTAGAATCTCGAATTACAAACACCATGGTGGTCACCTACTATACATGGATTAATATGATTAATTTCATATTATATGGCTGAAAATCCTGAAAAACCTGAACAATGAGGATATTCCTGTAAATGATAATAAGTGGGAGAGTTATGAGTCCTGACTAGCTAGGGAGGGATAGAAATTCTCTTCGCGTGCACGCAGCGGCATCAATTGAAATATACTTGGTGGCCGTGTTTGGTTATTATTAACCATCCTGGGTCATGTGTAGCGACAATCCTGTTTGTTTAATTGTTATTAGTATGACGATACTATTAACGTTAAATTCCTGCTGTAACTCCTCTCATGTTATTAACCTGTAAAAGCCATAAGAATTGTTATAACGTGACAAAAGCACGTTGTTTATCTGTAAAAGTCCTGAGAATCAATATGACATGCCAGAGCATGTCATTAACCTATAAAAGCTTTAATAAAGACTAGTGATAATGAAATAGAGATTAACCTGCTTGACTTGAATTATTATTATCCTGTACGTATTTAAACGTTCCTGATTGGCATATGGTTGCTCGGTGTTGTTTGCATTGCATTCTGTTTGCGCATGGGAAATGCATGATATAATAAGCATGCTAGACCCCTGAGATAGATGTGTATCCTGTGTTACTGGGCTTTCGAGCTCACGGTTACATATTTGTTTCAGGTAATAAAGATTCGAGGAGGGGTCCGTTACTTAGCAAGGATGAATGAGTTCGACTTGTTGTAATATTATCCTTTCTCTCTAGACATTGACTTTCATGTAATAGAAGACAATGTAGGTGAATATTTATTCTAGATCCTATGTTTCTGATATTTAAACCCCTTGTATTCCTGTCGTCTTGCTTCGAAGGAAACTTTGGAGCGGCGGTAACGCCATGTGTTTAGCAAGTATTGGACAAGAAATTCCGGGGACTCAAGGTTATCTGCAAAAGGCAAAAAGAAGACAAAGCCATGAAATATCATTGGACCACCTATTCTAAGATATGCAAACCACTGCACATAATAATAAAAAAACGTAAAACTCACGACCACATCAACTCCAGAACACATATTTCAAGTAATCATCCACCATACTCAGCATAATAACTCGAGAACGCATATTTCAAGTAATCATCAACCATATTCAGCGTAACAGAACGCTTATCCCTTGATTTGTCGGGCGTCATCGTGATATACACTAATAAATCGATACTGATGCACGAAAAAATCAACAAAATATCTCAACAATAGCCAGAGAACTCCAGAAATCCATTCCGAGACCATCATCCCCCGATCCATTAACCACATCAGGAAGTACACAACACAAGAAACAAGATCCGATTGGAAGCACAACAATCAAGCTTAAAACAAACCTTTCTGCTGAAACAATACATAATATCGAGCAATACACTAACGTATGCAACCCGATGCACAAAAAATCGCAAAAACACCATAACTGGATTAGCATCCCCTTATTTGACAACCAGATCAAGGAAACCACAATAGATCCGACAAAAACACAACAGGTTAACCTGATCTTTCTGCTAGAAAACACACAATCATCCATCCCATCAAATCAAGCAACCAATGAATGCCCCAAATTGATTGCACCTACAAGCAATGCCTACAACCAAAAAACTCAGCAGAAAGCAATTCATGAAAAACAGAACAAAAGGCGAAAATTTCAAACAAGCAATTGCTATAAAAAAACGAGTATGCCATCAAAAAACACTAACATAGACAAAAGGTAGACACCTCTATCAAGCATCAAGCATACAATCAACACTTAAACTCTTTAACTAATCGCAAATAGTTTTGCGGGAGAATAGATCGGATCAAAGAAGCATTGCCTAAACCATTAGAGCTACACACATCACAAACACAAACAAACAGGAAAAATAAACAGGACGACAACATCAACACCAAGAGACTCCCTACAATGGTCAACCAATCCTAATGAACTTTTAGCACAACATCAACACTAAAACTAGAAGAACAAACAATATAAAATATAGCTCAGAGAGCAGACGGGAAAAGAATACATCACCAAGCCCACAAGGCGTCAGTACTACGTCTCATTTATAGTGGCAGACTGACATTGTCTACACAGTAACCTCATGTATCAGTAAGATCTATAGTTTCATTAGGTCAAAGAAACATCACAAGGAAATGCTATTCTATTTGAATCACATAACAAACAGTATAGATGTCCAAATGATCGAATCAATTAAACTATGCTTATAAAAGACATTAATAACTATGAATCATTTATACTACACAGAAGGCAACAATCTCGGTCAAGATTGCAATGAAGAAGAAAAAAAGCCCCATATAGACTTAGTGAAACACATCATATCAAATAAGCAATTACTGGTATAGTCACTACAAGCATCACAAATACAAAACGAAAGGCAAAAGACTCAATCAAGATGACAGTGTACACCAAACTGGCTTTTATAACCATCACAAAACACTTGACAGAATTAGAAATCTTAAAAAAAAACTATGATCAGCATTAAAATCCCACCACCAAACAGTTGTTCAGGAGAACAAAAATTAAATCAAGTCAGACAAAGAATGCCTATCAGAAACCATGATAACTACACAGATCATAAACACTCAACCAAAAGCCAAAAATCCTAATCAAGACAAACGATAAATACAGACACTCTTCAACCAATCCTAAATAATTTTTTGGTAAAACAGTGCATTGATAGCAAAACTCTATTAGACAATCAATCTCAGTGTCTTAAAAGAGAAGAAGAAAGCCCAAAAATATAATGGGCGGCATACCATTAACAAACTACTCCCACCGTCCCAAATAAAGTGTGATGACACAGATTTCGAGGTCTAATGTAGTACGATCAAATGATAGATTAAGTTATGAACTTTAATCATGGGTCAGTTTATGATTTTTCTAAAATCATTAAGAATAAGAACGGAACGTATCGAACTGTGTGTCATCGCAATTTATTTGGGACGGAGGGAGTACTTCTTTGGCTTTCCATTTAGCACGGTTAACTTTCTTCCACTTTCCATCAACCCCAATGAACTGAAAAGCAAACTGAAAAGAGGTCGAATCGAACTTGAACCATAACGTTAAAGCTTAGGACCCCTAAACTATTAGTTCTACTTAATACTTACTGTTTCATTGGAGTTGATTGATAAATGTTGACTACCAGATTATGGCTTCTAACTCGAAATTATGATGCTCTGAGTTCTAATCAAATTCTCACCGGTTGTGACAGCTTATTAGATATTACCATCGAAGTCATCTGATTCTAACTCAAATTCATCATCGTAAGTGAAATAGTGGGTAGTTAAAAAGAAATAGAAGTGACTAGAGATTAAAAGCAGCAAATCAAGTGGAAAGAATTCATGAAGGATGGTTTAGAATGTAGTCCCTTCTATTCTACACAAGTTTAGTAGTGCAGTCGCAGATGGTGTTTCCAATGTTCTAAAAAAGCATAATACTAAGCACGAACTTGAGCCGCCTTCTAGCTTCAAGGTGGAAAGGAGGAGTCTAGATGGATATCTAGACGGTATATGAGATGAAAGAATGAACGGCTAAGTGGATATCTATATATATTTGAACAGTAGAATACAACCTCAAAACATTTTCACAGAAAAAAGCATAAATGTTCTTGACCTGACTAACTTTATTTAAAAAAACGGAGTACTTATACCAAAAAGAAGTTTTGCCCCTTTTGTTGGGTCCTTTTCGATTCAACCTAGAAATGAACCCATTGTAGTCTTATCAATGCTACATTGTTTAGATCTTACAGCCTTTGAGATAGGCATCACTTGTTTCCCAATTCTTCATGCTTTTCGATTTTGTGACGAGAAACAAGCATTGGTACCATTACAAAGAGACAGGTTGTTCACTAACAACAGCCTTCACCGCTGTTGTATGTCTCAACATGCTGCTCTCAGAAAATCTTGTGCCCGGAATTTACACTGTATGAATCATATTGACTGATGCCAACGACTGAAGATGCCAAGCAATTGGTATCCGGGTGATTCCAGCGAATATCAGTCATCGCCTCACGAGTGTTTGCTTGCGGATCTCTTGTCGTTGGAGAAGTAGCAACAAGAAGGCAGAAGCCTATTCTTTTGCCTGCAGTATACAGAAAGAAACTCTTCAGCTGAATATTTCAATCAAATCGTCAATCAAATAAATAGAAAAGGAATCTGACCACAACTGTCACATGATGAAGTAACAATTAGCAGACTCTTACTGAACAATACAGGATGCATAACAGCATAAATTTTTGGTCCAAACCGGCCACAGAAAAAGAAAATTAGGATTTCATTCTAAGCTACTCTATACGTTCGTCTATGATCAATATAGCAGTGAGTGTCAATTGAAAACGCAAGGTTTAAACCAGGACCTATTCGCGTCTCCAAGATTGGATTAAGTTCAATAGTTCATCGTATAGCCTTGATTAGAATATACAGAACACAATGTTATTATTAAACTTGACACACTTGCAGCATATGTCTGTTGTGTTCTTTGAGACAATCAGAGTTCAGCATAAGGGAAGTTTGGGCTGGAGCTAACTCATTCATTTTCCGATAACTCAAAAGTTGGACGATTGGCTGCTATTCTAGTGTGTTCTTGCCTCAATCTCATTATGCAGAGATTGAGGCACTCGTCTGTGATTGTTATCTCACTATTACAAAGAGATCCTATTCATGAACATATAAAAAAGATCATAATGTAATGAAGTTTATGAACAAGAACATGATTTAAGACACGCGCCAATAAAATGAAGTACTCTTCCGATGGCAAAACAGCTTGGTTCACATTATTAGACATACATGTCATATCTCAACCTTCCTTTGGTGAATCAAACAACAAAAGCAAGTCGACAAAATCTGGCAAGGGAAAGGATCCTCCTCATCCTCAAAGGAAAGCTGCAGATTAGGCATATCACTACCCACCGTTGTATAATACTTGCAAAAAGATGACCTAGCTTCAGATCAAAAAAATTGCACTCAAAAGAATTTGTTCTGAACAGCAATGAAATACAACAAGTTTCTCTTCAAAGTTTAGTCTCCTAGAGTTTATCACACATAATTGACTCAATTAGGCCGAATAAAACCTCACTATGATCAATGTCGGATCAGCCTCAATTTAATAGGCCAAGAATCATCACGATTATGTGCAGTGGAAATACCCGTTTGACCAAATCAAGATAGAACCAGCAGAAATCGTCTAATCAGCCAATTAATCAGGTGAATGAGCCAAATCATCGAGGACACAATCACCTTAATCTGCTTATGTGCAGTGGAATTGATGAATTCTGCAAGACATAAAGTAACAGAATATATACCTTCTCCTGCTGCTGGACCTGCTGCTGCGACTGCTACTCCCGGTGCTTCTAATGCTGCCACTGCTGCTACCAACTCCGCCACTTTCGCTCTCACTCGAAATACATGGCCGTCTTTTCCACCATTCCTTCTCTGTTCCATTTACAGACGAGCCATTCACAATCCCAGAGGACGACGAAACTGCCTTAGGAGGCAACTTGAGGGTGGCGGCAGAGTGCAAACTCTTACTCTTGCCCTTCTTTGCTCCCAACAAGATCGGAAACACGGTCGTCCTCGCTAACATACCTCCATTACTGACGCTTCCATTCCTCACCATCTTCGCGTTGCTCTCTCTCTTTCCCATGGCTTTCTTACTATTGCTCGCTTTCGTCTCCTCGGCATCCTCCACGGCGGTCCTCTTTTCATGATGACCAGAAGAAGCGTTATGAATTGCTGCCCTGTGCTCCACAATATCCTTCAATGAAAGCTCATAGAACGACTCGGGCATGTCCCTTACCATCTCCATCAGCTCCCTACGCCCTCTGGCGATTGCCTGAGTCCTTGAACTCGGGGACATGGTCTGATGATAATGATAATGATGAACGGGAGATGTTGACATTATCGGACTTGTAGCTAAACTATTGTTCCACAACCGCGGCGAAGATACATTTGATTCGCCCTCGTCCTTCTCTTCGACAGGAAACCTTATTCCCTCAACTCCATTACTGTGAGTTACACTAACCGGGACGGTTTCGTTCGATCTAGTTGACGATCTTGAAGCACCATAGTTGTGATCATGAGCAATTAGTCCTACAGGATCGAAGATATGAATCCTGTTTGGTGGAAGTTTTGTTCCAGGATCAATCATGCTGGATTTGCTGGTAGAATTTTTGTGGTTGGTTCCTTATTGTGGAAAAAGTTAGCAGCAAAAACAAAACGTTGGCTTCACGTATAATACTTTTGGGAAAGGAGTAAATGTGGTTTGTGGTTGTCATGTGTGATTATTTTTCTCCGGATAGGAAAGTCAAGTTGTTCTAGGTGATAGCAACATTGGCACAACCTTTAACTCGAATTTCGCGACATATGATTATTGTACATACTTCTGTTGTCAACTGATAGAGATCTATGCTTGGCACGTCTATCTATTGAAACAGTGGTGACTTGGCTCATCATTGAGATACCTGATATAGTAGTACTCGTGTAGTTGTGGTCACAAGAAATACTTGAGAAATAAATCTATTTATGTCTATTTATTTTATATTTTATATAATTTTCCAAAATCCTCATAGAGTTTTTTTTTTTTTGAAAAAGAGGTACTTTTTAGAAAATAAACGAGTAGTGATATTTTCTCGAAAATAAATTTGGAAAATGAGATCTTGTGAGAATTCTTTCTAATTTTTAGCTTTAGCTGATCGATAGATGATAAATTTATGATTGTTAATTCAGTATTGAAACTTATGACCATTTTTGTTTTCAGCGATTGAGAGCAGAGAGTATCCCATCATAGGTATGAGCATTTCATTTTTATTGCTATTTTATAGGGGGTTTCTTCCCGGTCTTTGCCATAAGTTCTAAGTGACATTATCCGTATCGAATATTTGAGATAATAATTTGAAATCAATTGAAAATAAGTGGAATAGTTTATGATTATATATCCATTTATAATATTTCGATCTAATCGTGTGGATAAAATATTCTCAACATGTCCCATTCATGAATGTCTTTTTGGGATTTGAAACACGAACATTTATAATAATCATCATCAATTGATTTTGAAGTGAAATCCCATAGATTAAATATGATATTAGAGCCCAATAGCCCAACGGTTCATCACTCCGTGTCACCCAAATATATTTTCGTACATCAAGCCAAAAAAAAAAAAAAATCACTCTACGGGAGATACTGAGCGTACTTTATCTACTACGGGTAAGACGAAATTATTACATATATATATAAATCATGTATCATTCAACTTATTGTCAATTGATTTTGAGTTATGATGCGTGTCATTATGCGCATGATTTATTTTTCCGAAGAATATGCAATATAGTAGTGAGAGTATCATTCCCACGAAGAAAGCTAATTAAGTGTTTATGTGATTAAAGTAAATCATAAACTAAGACTGAGAATACTTAACAATTAAGCTCAAACAAAATAAAATTGGTGGGGGTATATAGAAAAATTAACTAAGACTAAGAAAATTAAACTAAGAATAAAAAACATCAAGTTAGGAATATAATTACAATGAAAACAATATAGCAGTCATATAACTGCCTCTAAAGATATTATGGATCAATTACAGTTAATATTAATTAACTCAATGAAAGTGCATCGGAATGACCAATCGAATACAATATCTTACTTTTCCTAGAGCATTCACAGATATGAAAACATTAAGATTAATTAAAACAATAAAAATTACATTTAACTATTCTACGTGATGTAATAATTATAACAACACTCAATATAAGAAAGCTCATCTATATTGCATTTAACTACACTGTAATTGTATTTAATCTCTTAATTCAATCACATGGTCCTACTAAACAAATCTACTCACAGTCTATCTCAATCATCACTTATAGTAACAAAGCAAATCAATTCATGACAATCAAAAGATAGAAAGGGAAAGAATTTGCTTCAATAATCCTTGCGAAGAAGGAAACAATTATAGAAAATAGATCGCTGTCAAAACCCCATCACAGATCCAATCCCATAAAAACGAAATCCTAACTAAAGAGAAATGACAATGTGAGAGAACTCACTCTTATTTGACAGACTCTATACTAATCTAATCTAATCTATTCTACGACAAACCTCAAATTAAACAACAAGAGATATGCATAGGAGAAGCAATTACTAGGGTTAAACAATAAAAAACAAATCAGTTTCGTGCCATCAATCAGGGTTGTGGAGCCCCCATTACATCCCTGAACCAAAAACATGTCAAACTTGCGAAATCTGCTGTAATTTTGGGAAAACATGAATCATGCTAGTGACCAGCCATCATCACGTCCGTGATATACATTTTAGAAATCAGTCTGGTTTGACCATAGTTTTGAGCTTGTTCCGATCATCAGATTGGGATGATATTCCATTTTTTCCTCTTCTACTATCTTCCTTCTACCCCCTTGCTGTGCATTTTCAGAAACGCATCAAACACAATTCCAGTAGCATGGTTGCATTGTCGATCGAGAGGGTTTGAGGCATTGATTGGTGTGTGGTTCCTCTAGTCATACTGCTGCGTTCACAGAGACGAAGTCGTTGTATCTTGGAAGGTGATCCCCAAAGATCCGTGAGCACCATTAACGAGATTATAGCGTCTTAAGGACAAAGGTTCACCCATGCCTCGACCTGATCAATCCATATTGTTTTGGTTTGTTCATTGCGTAGTGTTTATGTTATCGTTTTCCAGTTTCGGTTTACGATTTCTATACTAATCTACTAACAGTACACTGTGCCCTCTATAGAAATCTGTTTAACTCATCACGCTCGTTATTAAGCAATAAAGGTCATGACATTTAAAAACTGGTTTCTGGAAATTAGTTCTCCATCCTTTTGATCACAAAGACAAGCATCTTTCATAAAAGCACTACAAAAAACTGCCAAAGATTTATTCGTCACAAAACGTATGATTTTCGTCGCAAAAATACTCGTCACAAAATAGGTATTTTGCTATGGATCTGTTGCAAGTTGGACCTATTCGCGACGGATTGACTTTTTCCGTAGCAAAAAAAAAAAATTTAAAAATTTTTAACTTTTATTGTTACGGATTTCCGTCCCAAACAATAATTTTATTTTTAAAATTAAATAGTTATTTTTTAATTATTTAAAAACTTAAAACAAAAAAAAAAGAATTACAACTTTGAGATGGAATTCCGTCGCTAGATTAATCTTTTCTTTTCTTATCAAAAAAGCAATTTGTGCCTCTATTTTCTGCATCTGTTGTCTCTATGTGAGGACCTCTTGCTGAATGCTCTGATGCTCCTCCAACGACATTCCGCACAACCTCCCCTTCAATATTCCAACAACCTCGATATAGACCTGGGATGTAGTAGCTAGTTCCATAATTTTGAGCTAGATCCGATCATCAGATTAGGACGATACTCCATTTTTTCCTCTTCTGTGATCTTCCTTCTTTCCCCTTGCTCTGTATTTTCAAAAAAGCATCAAACACATTTCCAGTAGCATCGTTGCATTGTCATCGAGAGGGTTTGCTCTGTATTTTCAAAAAAGCATCAAACACATTTCCAGTAATGTCGTTGCATTGTCGATCGAGAGGGTTTGAGGCACTGATTGATGCATGGTTCCTCTAGTCATAGCGCTGCGTGCACAAAGGCTAAGCCGTTGTATCTTGGGAGGTCATCGCCATAGATCCATGAACACCAATAACCAGAATATAACGGCTTAAGAACAAAGATTCACCCTTGTCTCGACTTCATCAATCTATATTATTCTAGTTTTTCATTGCGTATTGTTTCTGTCAGCGTTTTCCAGTTTCGATTTACAATTTCAATACTAAACTAGTAACAGTACATCTGTGTCCTCTATAGAAATCTGTTTAGTTCATCACTCCCGTTATTAAGTAAGAACGGTAATGACATATAAAAACTGGTTTCTGGAAATTAGTTTTCCATGCTTTTGATCACAAACTCAAACATCTTCCATAATAGCAATACAGAAAGATTTATTCGTCGCAAAAATACTTGTCGCAAAATAGGTATTTTGCTAGGGATCCGTCACAAGTTAGTCCTACTCGAGACGAATTGACCTTTTCCATATACCCTCTCCTTCGACATACTAGCAACCTAGATATTGGCCTGGGATATAGCAGGTGCAAGCTGTTGCTGGAAGGCATCCGAATCCATCGACTCATTAACTTGCGACTCAGGAATCTGATTGAACCGCTCATAAAATAAATCATATTTTTTTTTAATAAAATCAGTTTTAATGAGGAAAAAAAAACTTGAGATTTTTAGAATAATAACATTTAATGTAAATAAACAATATATTGGACAAATATAATTGAGGTAAAATTGAAAACTATTTAAAGTTTTATCATCCTCTTCGCAACAACGATAAAGGAGGCACTGCCCGAGCATGCTTTGCCTTCCCTTTATATCTGTTCGCGGCATTGATGTGGGATCTTTCTTGAATCTTCATGTCCGAGAGAAAGCTCTAAATAAAAAAGATAGCCAACATCCTCACTGATCCATCGAACAATCTTGTACCAATGATGTTCCTACTACATAATCTTCATCCGTGTTTTGAAGACGCCATCTTGCAACTTCTCCTCCCAAGTTGCAAGTACTTGGGCATCTAAGGAAAGATCCCAAGTTAAGAGAGTCTGCAAATTATAAAACAAAAAAATGAAATACGATAGATGGATAAATTAAATTAAACAAAAATAGAAACATATAAAATATAAATGTAACGTACATATCGCAAAATATCCAAACATCCAATCTTGTATAGCAAGGGGAACCTCCGTGTAGTTCATCCACGGCTCCTCATAGAACGCTTGAAAGGATAGCACAGCCCCATGGGCCACATCCCAATGGTAAAACCTACAAATACACAATAATGCAAAAAAAATAATCTAGGAAAAATAAGAATAAACTATGATATAAATTGGATTTATAAAAAAATTTCAATCTAAATGATAAATATACTAATGTGTATCTGGATGTAGAGGAGTGTCAGAATCAAGATCTGCAGATGTAGATGCAAGAGATGTATAAGTGCACGAAAAGCACTGTGAGAGGATTGTGTAGACGTAGAAATGCGTGGGAACGACTCTGCTGGCTGATCATCGCCATGTAAACTGGCCATGATATCAAACTGATCTGCCTTTGGGAGTACGGCCCGTGAAGTGATCTCTATGCTTCGATCAACTGAGCGACTGTCACTAAGCTTAGTACCTCGACCACTACTCCTCCTTCCACGGGAGCCTCTACATCTGCCTCTAGATGCCTCGAAAGACATCTACAAAAATAGATATAATTAGCGGAATATAAAGTGAGACTCAAATAGTATTTCATTAGTCTTATCATTACATTATATAAATATCATTTCATTTATATTAATTATTTAACCCAATTTGCGTCGTTGTAACAACCTTCATTCCTCTTCCACATCATCCTCCTCTTTCTCCCCATCTTTCTTTTTCGTATTGGACCTCTTGCGTCGTTATAACAACCTTCATTATTCTTCCTTCTTTCTTCTTCATGTCATCCTCCTCTACCTCTCAATCGTCATTATTTAACCCAATTTACGTCGTTATAACAATCTTTTATTCCCGATTTTTGAGTTATTTTTTTCTTGTTTTAGCCCTTGCAAAAGCTGTAAAAATGGACAAACTTGAAGACACTCTAGTAACCAGGCAAGAGAAAAGGTGTCAAGCCATGGTGACAACAAATCGAGGACCCAACAACGCTGTGATGTCCCTGGGAACTAGTCCTCCAAAAAAGAGAGCCATTTCTGAGACCCCCTGCCCTTTTGCCGACTAAGAGAAAACCTACACATATGGATAGCCTTACTGCCAAGGGTGAGAGACTCTCTTTTGCACATGTGTTTGTCGAGGTTGAAGCGATAGAAGTATCCCTGCCAATATTAGGACCCCATCGATATTCGGGGATCTGCGAGTGGTTCTGGGATGATGTCCCTTCCGTCATTGTCCCGAACGGTTGAGATACCTCCAGTTGATCCTCTCACGAGGCTGTCGATTGTCTCCTCTCGGAAAACCCTAATGTCCAAGGAGGTTCGCCTCAAGAACAGAAGGATGGGGGCATCTACTTGGGACGGAGCTCTCGATGGGAAGATCTACCCGAGACACCCGGTCTATCGTCCGATGTGGTACGTAAACCCAGAGGTGTCCTATCACAACTGCGAATTTGACGGTAGGAAGGTCATCCTTTCTTTGCTCCTCCCTAATGATATGGCCTTGTTAGCGACTTCTTCTCGGGAGAATCTGATCTGAGATCCATACAACGTGAACATATACATTTGTTTTTCTGTTGTACATCTTTTCCTGACCTTTCCCTTTCAGGCTGTATCTCGAGATGTCGATCTCTGCTCGTTCTCTGAGAGCTCTAGTGCTGTTATCCCGTCTCTAAAAAACCAAGTTGTTGTGCTGAGCCGGCGAAGGGCGAGACCGAGAAGATAACTTGGGAGAGCTTGGCCCAAGTTTCTGACCTGGAGGCCCGGTTGAAGACTCTGCAAGAGGCTTCATCGGTGCAGGATTGCTAGATTGCTGAGCTTCCCAGCTCTTTGATGGACCGGGATTCTATGCTCCAGGTTCAAACTGTCCTATTTAATCAGATCAAGGTCGAGCTGGAGCAGAGGATAAAGGAGCTGAAGGGAAAGCTCGAGGAGGAGGCCATAAAAGTCGGGGATTAGAACCAGGTCAACTTTGAGTTCGGGTGCAAACTTGCTTTCAAGCAAATCTTTGCACTCGAGTCGATGAATCCCGGGATGACCCTGAATCAGCTTTCGTATACGAAGTTGAGTACCTGTCAAAGAAATTTGTCAAGTGGCTGGTCAATTTATGACTGCTGAGGAAGAGGAAAAATTCCTTTCCAAGAAGAAAGCTCGGGAAGAGGTCGAAGCAGTAGAGGCTGCTGTGCCGATACTGATCAGGCGGTTCCTTGAGCAGAGGACCAAAAGGTTGGGAACGGGGACGAAGCTCGGGACTACTCAGAGGTAGATAATAAAGCTAACTAGGGTTTTAGGCAGTCTCTGGGCTTGTACTTTCTAGTTTTTAGACAACTTTCAGGCAGAGTGTGTGTCCTTGAGCTTTTCAGTTTGTACTTTTCTCAAACAATCTCAAGGCTCGGAGGAATTATCCCCGAGGTTTCCCTTCAGTATTAGTATACTTTTGTTTTTTGTTATTTGTATTTTCGTACTAAAGCAAGACCGATGACTTTTGTTTATCATGCAACTTATTATCGTTGTCTTTCAGCCCGGGACACAATACTGTCCATCGATTTTCCCCTTTTAGGGCTTGGCGTGCGAAGGTGGGCATTTGCCTTTTAGGTTTCAACTCGGTTTTCATAATATCTTTGGTATGGTCTTATTATGTGAGCTTGCATCCCGGTTCTTTTCTTTCATACCCATTCCAGGTTGGTCCAAATCATTTTTCGATACATAGGTCACGGTCTCAAGACTTGAGGGATCCGGTTTACAGTTGACTCTTGTCTTAGTTTCAAATTTTTTACTCGGTATAACCCCTTTTAGCACTCTCGGATCTCATGGCTCCCGTTTTATAATGACTACCATAACCTTTGTGAGCAAAGTGCTATAAAATAAAAGACAAGCAATGAATCGGTAACCAACAAAACTTGGGGGTTTCTCATTCCTTTCATCAAGTACAACAATTTCCCTGAACCTTCTAGGAATCCCTTCTTGGGCATCTTTTCTTAGATTTTCAAGGGAAATACACTCAGGTCATCCCCATTGAAGATTCTTGGTAACTCGTGCCCGTTAAGTCAGGCCTGTTTACATGCCCCTCGAGCCTTTATCGAGCTCACCCGGTATGGACCTTTTTTACCAACATTATTATCCCTTTTGCTATTCCCTTAATTTTTCTTTGACACTTGCTCAGATTCATGTTCTTGTGATTTTCCACATGTGATTATTTAGCTCCCAAAAGAACGATATTTTGAACCTTGTATACTTGTGAGTTAAGTGTGATTTTGGGATTTGGGCATGTTATGTTAAGTGTTAAGGGTTGGTTATGTATTGTGATGTATGATAGAAAGATTTGTAAATTGTTGCAAGGTATGTCATGTAAAAAGCTTGAAAAAAAAACACCATGTCTCATATCTTGGTGTTCAAAGAAATGTTAAGTCAGACCCATGATGTATAAAAAATGACTGATAGCCAAATTCTAATCTTAGAATGTCCCCCATATACCAAAGCTAAGGTTAGTCTGTTAGGAGAGTGAGCCTGCAATGGATGCACAGTAAAACTGGTTCAGGAATATAAAAAGGCAGGTTCAGAGCGAAAAGCAGTAAAAATGTTTAGAGGAATCCAATAAGATTGACAACATTGAGATCATGAGTAAAGAGACAATAAGAGTTGGATATTTGGACTTCTGCAATAAGGAATGCTTGACCCTGAATTGTTTCTGGTTAACGAAAGTTACTACAGCAAGTATAAGAACAGTAAGGTTGAGGTCAACAGAAGGGCTCAGATGAAAGAAAGATTAATCCTGAATTATTTTTGTGAGGTTACTACAACAAGGTTGAGTTTTACATAATGGTTCAGAAAAGTCAAAGTTCATTGTTACTTTTGTACTGTGTCAGCATACTTCCCTGCATCTACACCAGATGTTACAAGTCTATGAATATGGTTGCAGGATGGCATGGAAGTGACGTTTCCAAAAAGGACGACTTCAACAACAGTTAGAAATTTAGGGTTGCCTATAAATAGAGAGACGATGCCCCATATTTCAAGTGAGTCTTTTGGATCTCCGTAACTTTGAAAAGAAAAGACAAGCACAAAAAGTCATCGATCGAATGAACTGTGGAAGAAGTTGATAGCTGAAGATCTGAGCCAACTATTAAAAGTAGGGTTGAATAGTACTAGTGTTACACAAACGATTCCAAGAAGCTGTTCTAAGTCCTGTTGAAGAGTAGAAAATATCTTGTAATCGATTTATATTGTAATCGCTGTAAAATGACAAGTTGATTATGAGTTTAATATAATCACACGTAGTACTATCCTCTTGATATATCACATTGATAATCAAAGGGACGACTCGAGTAAGAGATATAGTCGTATTTTATCTATATACCCTAATCAGTATAAAAACCTTTATAGTAAGCTAAAAGGAAGTAACCTTACTGCTTTCATTACATTTAACCTTACTAATAATCAAGGGAAGACTCGCTGTACTTTGTTGCCTTCATTACATTTAACCTTACTACTAATCAATTTCAACCAACAGTAAGATAAAAGGAACCAACGTTATTGTAGTAAGGTTCCAGATTATTACAATAAGTTTAGAACAACTCTACTGTGCAATTAACCTTTGTTAGTTTGATAATAAAACTCAAAAAAAAAAAAAAAAAGATTATTCACCCCCTCTAATCTCTCCGCAAATTATCTCGGGACTTTTATCTGGTATCATAACCAACCTTTCTAGGCCTAACAGGTTTTAAAAGGAACTCTACTTTGATTTTACCTTGCAAAGAAGTTATCGATTTAAGTTTTAAGAATGTCAAGTCAATAAAAGGATTAGGAGGACAACACTCAAAAGAAAGACCTATTCATATAGGCCCATCCTGTGTATACAAAACACATCTTTCATTCAATCTCATAAGAGAAGTCAAGATGATGAGGCAACAGGAAAGAAGTGCTACAGTAATGACTTCTGAGCAAAGAAGAAGTCAGAGCAGTAATCGCCAATTAAGTCATAATCTCTTGATTATGAGCTAAGTCTCCTAAAAATCTCTATTCACTATGACAACAACAATGCTATTGCCAAGACAAGAAATCTTATACTTTACTTTGGGACATAGTGCATAAGATACAAAATATCATTCATAAGAAATCATGTACAGAAGGAAAACATTGAAATAAAATTTATTCTCAAAACACCTTAGAAGAATCCCTCACAAATGAACAAGGAGAGTTGAGGATGTTAGATTTAAATGAACAAGGCATAAGTCCCTCAAAATGAACAATCTTGTGAACAAAGTGTTAGACCACTGCAGCAAGGTTCACACCTTAGTGTAGCAATGCTTTGTAACTATCCTACTCTACCGAAGTTTACCCTTACGACAGACAGGTACATTGCACTAACATTGAACAGCCACATCATTTCTATGTCGCTTCCCAAAAAGCAGTTTGTGGCCAATATAGCCCTTATCTCTTCATCGCCCAATTGAAAAGGTTCTTGGTTTACTAAAAATAAAGTCCCATGCTAAGTCTTTTACCCTTTATGCTTACCCTACATTGATAACCTTTTTCTCGCCAAAATTCACAAACTCTCAAACTTTCGAAACGCTCTCGACTTTCGAAAAACCCTGAAATAGCACCAAAGTAAATCAAATCCAAGAACTCTACTGAACCCGAATCGTCTGAAGCCAAGTTCCAAATAGATTTTGTGGTTGATTTCAACTCCCTTAATCTGGCCGATGACAATATCAAGAAATTAGTCAATCTATTGATTCTTGGAGGTCTGGAATTTGTTATAGGGCATAACGGTTTAAATCTTTAAGGACAGTGTAGCAATTTCTGGATAACCTAAGAACAGACAAGAAAAACCTTACAGAGTATGATGATGAGATTAAGATCTCTAACAAGGTAAGAGACAAAGAACTCACAATTGATGCAAAAAAGCCTAGAGCAGGCTCTTTAGCCCTCGAAGAAAGGGGATATCGAAGTTGATGAGGAAACTGTTCAAGTAGCATAGCTGCCGAGGTTAGGGAAAGAAGAACATGATCACCTCCTATGAATAATTAGGGCCACACTATCTCTCAAGTACAAGCTTCTTGTAGACGCAGTAAAGAAGGTACTGCTATCAAAGGAAGGTGCCAAGGATCAAGTTATAGAAGATCAGTCGAAGTTGATGAGTGTAATTCTCATGAAGAAGAAGATGAGCAACTAGCCTTGAGGTGTGACAAGAATTTCTTTGAAAGGATCTGGAGCATGATGCTTGAACATGTATTGCCATTCATGCAAACGAGGGCAAGAAATTGAATGCCCTCAACCTAATCAACTTAAAGATCATCACAAACTAGGGAGTAAAACCTGCAAGGATGCTGCCAAGGCTACTGTAGCAGAGGTTGCTTAGACTTCACAAGCAACAATAAAGTTTGAGCCTTCTGCAACTCAGGATACTGCACAACCTTCTTTTATGCCATCTACACATACCTCAGCCGGAGTAATCAAGAATGTTCCGAAAAAGAAGGCCAAGAAGGGATTGGCGAAGAGGAAACTGATCCTTATTGCTGAGTCATCTCTTAGTAAGAAAGCCTCCCAAATGACAAGGACAATCCCCACTGCAATGGAGTCTACTGGATCAGACTCCAATTCTACTGCAGCTAACATAGATGATGCTACATCAACAAGAAGTCATTTTCTTGTTAGCATCACCACCATTGAGATGATTGCAGATGTTCTAAAGGATCTTCCATGTGAGACAATCTCATCTCCACCTCCTACAACAAGGAAGGAGTTCATCCTTCCTGCAAAGGAGATTGATGGCATCACCACCATCACACATACCAATAACCACATCATCAAGCATCACCATCAGAATACCTCCACATACACCACAAAGACCTTTACCAAACATTGACCCTAAAGACAAAGAAAAGAAGAGTTTGGTTGAACAACTTAAAGCCAAATGAAGTGAAGGGCAAATTGAGGAAATTGTTGCACTTGTGTAAGGCTTGCATTAGAGGATGGTGCCCATCTCATTAACCCAAGTCTTGTAACAACCCTCTCAAAATACAAATATCCAAGCTGAGCTTGCTACGGCCATTCGAAATGATATTGAAGCCACTGAGTCAACTTTAACTCAAAATCAACCAACCACTACAACCAAAAGCCTAAATGTCCCCTCCAGACCACCTTTAACTTTCACAAGAAGAAGGAGCAACACCAGAAGATTAAGGAGAGACACTAGACCTCCCGTCAAGTTCAGATCTATCCTCTATATTATCCAACCCATAAATAGTGGCATATCCATAAATTCCTTTGGGATTGGTGTCAACCTGTCAATGAAGTACAATGATAGCAACTACAAAAGGAAAGAGTTCTACAAGAAAAAAGAAGCTCTTCTTGAGTTTGTGATGACTCCAGGGAAAGAAAGAAAGCTTCGAGAGATGATTTTGAATACCACAAACACCTTTTTGCAAGAATACGTGCTTGCTGTGACAAAGGACAAGATCTTTGGAAGTGGAAACAATACTCGTAATGATGATGACAATGCTCCTTCCCCTTCTGCATCATAGCAAGAAAGCTCAAATGAAGAGATCATCGATAGAGTTGCCGCAGAGTCTGTTGTACAGACTCTTTGCCACCTCACCATCATCAACCATCAATAAGTCACCATTCTCCACCGAAATCACCACTACAAAATCTTCTTCACTACCACCACAACAAGGGCCACCATCCGCTATTGCTCCTCTCCGAAATCCAAGCACCACCTATAACAGAAGTATCTAAAAGTTCTATACAAGAAAGTGAGCAACCACAAGGAGTGTCTAAGACTCGTACAGAGTCTGAGGCTGTTGCATCTCATCAAGAAGAAACTAAACAAATGACTAAGCCTACTATAGAATTATCTATGGTTTTTGTACAAAGAGATGAGCATGCCATAGGAACGTCTGAGGTTCCTGTAGTAGTGTCTGAAGCTACTGAGCAAACACCAGAAGTAGTACAGACTCCTGCAGAAGTGTAGGCTTCTGTACCAGAGGATGAGTCTGTTGCAGGGACGTCTGATGTTCCTACAGTACTGGTTATGACAATTACACAAATAGAGAACGTAGAAATGGATATGCCAATTATAGAGGATGTTCTCCTAATGCCGAGTCCTTTCATTATTGTAAACGAGAATGTCCTAGTGGCTATCTTTCCACCGCTGCTTCTCCTAAACTAGCATGTCCTAGTGGCTCCTATACACATATTGAGCATATCAATGATTACTCGTGTGAAGGCACAAGCTCCAAAGCTTCTCCTACACCAATATCTCCTGTGCGAGAATACTTTGACCTGTCTCCTGAAGGTTATCCTACTATGCAAGAACGAACAACGCAACACACCTCTACTGTCTTGGTGCTGCTGTCAATTTAAATGATCCAATGAAGCTGCGACAATTACTGATCAGACAAGTACTCCTGCTACAACGGCAATAGGATGAGCACTTCTCTACAACCAATTCCCAAAAGAATTCTACTACTGAGACTCTTCAAGATCAACTCAGCAAACTTCAATGTAAAGTATCTTAATACAGACTTTAGAAAAAGCCACCACTAAGATCCAATGACATGCGAAGCATGTATCCATAACTACCACTGCAATAGATGCTTTCTTGATACTTTTGAAGAAGTCTATAAGGGGAAATGCATCAAAAGACCACGGAGAAGCTGTAATATTAGCTGACCTCTCTCACCGACACCATCATAGGGCAAGTTGCACGCATAAAAGAGCATGTTGATCATAGAATCACCTCAAGTGAAGTATTTGATAGAGAAAAACCAAATCACGACTAAAGCAGAACTCCATATGATCAAGTTCAAAATTAGTGATCTGAACCAACACTTGATCGATAGCACTCTCTTCCCCTTCACTGATACTAGCAAACATGGGGAGAGTCTACAACAATAAGAGAGAAGATTGAGGACACCATACTTATCCTTGAACTCACAAAGCCAATCTTGGGCATTATTGAACAAAAGCGTTGTTAACACTTATCTAGAGTATGATGTCTTTAAACGGACTGAGCATAGCATCAAGCATGGCATTGATCTTTTTAATAAGCAACTAGAGTAGACAATAAATAGTGCGACATAACTGAGCTCATCAGGAGGATCATAGCCAACTATAGGGCAGACTACTTCACGAAAGAATGTTGTGTCTCCTAGACTTGTGCCTTCAAGGCTTGTACCCCCAAAAAGGAGGAGAGATGATGATGATCCTACTGCTCCAAAGAGATAGCAAGAGTAGATCACATGAGCCTATTTTTATGTCTCAAAATTTTTGTTTGTAACTTTTCGATGTTAAGTAAATAAAAGATTATGTGTTTATCTTCTTGTTATTTAGATAGACTTTACTATCATCAATTTAGGGTAACATTATTGAGTCAAACCCATACTATATAGAAATTGAGTGACAATCCAACTCTACTTTTAGAATGTCACAATATGTATCAAAGCTGAGATTGGTCTGCGAGGAAAGTGAGCCTACAATGGGTGCACAGTAAGACTGGATCAGGAATACAGCAATTCTAGTTTAGAAAGGAAAGAAGTAAGGCTGGTTCACAGGAATTCAGCAAGACTGGCAACAATGAGGTCAAGAGTAAAGAGGTAGTAAGGGTTGGACATTTGGGATTCTGTAATAAGGAATGGTTATCCTGGATTGCTTCTGGTTAACAAAGGTTATTGTAGCAAGGCTGAGGACAGTAAGGTTAAGGTCAACAGAAGGATTTAGATAAAAGAAAGGTTAATCCTAAATTGCTTCTGTGAGATTGCTACGCAAAGCAGAGCTCTACATAAGGGTTCAGAAGAAGTCAAAGTTCACTGCTGTTTTTATACTATATCAACGTATTTGTCTGTATTTACACTAGAGGTCACGGGTCTGTGAATATGATTACAGGATGACATGAAAATGACATTTCAAGAAAGAACGACTTCATCAACGGTTAGAAATTCTGGGTTGCCTATAAATAAAGAGACAATGTACCAGATTTCACGTGAGGATGTTGGATCTTCTTTGCTCTCAAAAGGAACTAATGTTACTACAGTAAGATTCCTCATTATTGCAATAACCTTAGAATAACTCTATTGTCCAATTAGTCTTTGTTAGTTTTACAATAAAGCTGGAAAAAAAAGAGACTATCCACCCCCTCACCTCAAGCCCCGTCCTCTACGTCTCACAACAAGCTATCTTAGGACTTTCTTATTTTTCCTTTCCAAGCAAATCTTGAATTTTGATGCACATAGCTCTTTAGAAAAAGACAGTGGTGTACATAATTAGTTGTGATTAGGTTTGTTGAATTATTTGAGTTGAAACTTTTCTCGTTCGTATATGTAATGAGTGTTGATATGATCCTAACAATCATCGAGGGATAGTGAGAGGTGTCTTATTAGGTGATCGTTTAGTGATACGAGGATGAATGCATATAAGTGCGTCGAGAGGATAGGATGAATTGACTTGTAGAAAAGGTGTGTTATGACACTTGTTCATTTAGTTGGTTTGAATTTCTCATTTTACTTTTTTTTTTTTGTGTTTTATTTTGCTCAGGGACAAGCAAACGCTTTATTTGGGGGGGGTTTGATGTTGTATAAACACGCAACGTTTTCTTAATAAAAGCTGCTTGTTTGTGTTAGTTTTATTGTAAGCATGAGTCGTTTAGTTTTTTATTTTCTTTAGACCGTCGATACTACCATATTTCATGTTTTTATTATAGATATGAAGAGTTTGAAGCATTTCTGATGATAACCTTCATGTGAAGTGTTCGGTACCTGTTTTCTGGAGTTGCTCCATGATTTCAAAGAATTTAAGATGTGTTTATAACTTGATTGGAGTTAAAACAACGAAGCATGTTGATTTACTGAACACACAATTGTGCATAATGTGCACAGGCCGTGCAACATGGGGAACTAGATGTCACTGAGCACGACGAAACATTCTTGATGTGTAGATGTACATGCGCCATGCTGAGTGGCATGGGTCATGTCTGCCTGGCACACATTGTGCCTTCTCCGACTGGTTTTTTCTTATCCTTCTATTTTAAAGGGAGTTTATTATTTTTCCTCCCCTATAAATACTCACGATCTAACTTCAAAAACAAGATATTCATTCATAGTTTTTTTATCTGAGAAAGAGAGTCGCCATCTCAATTTCGGTCTCTTATCATTCATGCGATCAACAAGAGTATTACCATGGACGATACGAATCTATGCACCATCGTTTATTCGATCTTGATGGAGATCGTCCTCAATCGTTTGTAAACCAGTTGTCATTGGTTTAGGGATTATTCTCTTTATGTACTTTGTTTAGTAATGACTTTCATCGAGCATTTGATGTATCTTTCATTACCGGTCGTGACTTTGATAGGACTCTAATATTTGCAAAACACAATCAAAGTCGACATAATTAACTCAAATATATAAAACAAAATAACCATGACTAACCTCAAGGAGTATGAAAACACTCATGTTTTCTTTATGTAAAACAAGTCGTTCATCACGTTTGAGTCTTTTATTTCGTGTATTCTATAACTGGAATACTATTGTTTCGTAGGTTTTACTGCACATTAGATCGAGAAGAGCAATTTTTATGATGCACGTAATATGACGAAGAGCTCATGATGGTGATTGAAATGACCTATGGAGTTTTTTGTGATCGTAGATGAAGATCTTGGTGATTGCCAAGGATGTATAAGCACATTGGAAGATTACCTATATGTCTAAGGTTCTTATGAGGTGTTTTGCAGTTAAACCAAGACTTTTTGAGGCTTTCATGTGGGAGTGGTCATGACCATGACAGTTTTAGGAGTCCACACAAATTACTTCTTATCCATGATTGATCTTAGAAGCGAGAACAAAGTTAATCCATTCCCTACATTGTAATTTACTTGAAAAGCACCTTTATTCAATTCCAACGTTTTTTAATTAATTTAGTTTGTTAATTTAGTTTTTAATTAATCATAATCACACAAATCTTCCCACTCCAATTATCATAAATTTAACAATCATTCCTTAAGAAAAATAAAATAAAATTACCCATCTTTGTAACATCGATTCTTATTTTTACTACTATGTGATTTCAAATATCTTTAGAGTGCAAATAAGTGAAACAAAGCTTAATTTGCACTTTACACGACAGGCGTGTCACAACACTTGAGTTTTTTCCCCTAATAATTACTCGTTTCAAGATCGAATTAGCTGAACTGTATGAACTCGTCTCAAATATCTTTAGAGTGCAAATATGTTTTGATGTTTGGTGTCATTGCAACAAACTAGCACTGCCATACTGTAGCTCTTACTAGACTTCATTATTAGAGTTGTTCTGCAAGGACGACAGACAAAATGGACGACTTAAATCATTGGAAACGAGTTCTGAACTTTTACAACATCAAGAACACTGAACTACATCTACATACATCAAGTTACCGTCTGATTGGCAATAAGCAACTCTTCTAGGAGATCTTCCCAGCTGCTCCGGCAGAGAAGCACTTGCTTTCTTTGCAGCAATTGTCTGATTGAACAAAGAATACATAATTGACGACTCCAAACAAATCATAGTTCAGAATAGAAAGAACCTTACCAACTTATTAGATTCTTCTTTTGCATGTTTCTCTTGCATCAACAATTGCAAGCGGTCCGGATCAACAAGACCAATGTGCATGAGGTCAAGAATTCAAATCTGCTGGGCGACAAGCTCCTTTGTGATAGTGAGCCCATCAGCGAAAACTGGTTTAAAAGGTCCTCCGGGTTTGCGGGCTATTCGATTGACCAAAGGGAAATCCTTCGGGATTTCCTTTCGAAAAAAAAAACTTGTGATTATTTCTCCGTTCCATGATAATTGCATTGAACTCTTCTTCCTTGTTTTTTGATGAGGGTAAGGCTAAATCAAGAGCAAATATCGCCAATTCAACCGAAATTTTCTATTTTTAGTAAATTTATTTTTCATCCTTAAATATAGGTGCTCTGGAATTATTTTTCATCCCTTTTTGATAATCATCTCAGACACCAAAAAAAAAAAGGAAATTATATAGTGACATTGCCGTTTTGTTATAAGCATGGTACCAAGCTAAACCAATCAGAACATACCCATTTTATAGCACTTTATCTCTGCCGATTCCAACATTTATATCAGATAAGCACACTTAAGGCCTGGGAAGCATCTGATGCAAATTCTTAGCCTCCTTATGTAGTTCATCATGTGATCACATACTTCCCCTACGTTACGTGAGGTTGTCCTATATAATGAGAATTAGACATCAATAATAAGACAAAACTCTTTTCTCCCAAAACGCACGAAGTAAATCGTGTCATCAAAGTTGATAAGTTAGACGAAACCTATGGAACCATAACCAGATCGAACACATGGTGCGAGAGCAAATAGTACCTGAAAATAGTAACATGGTTCTCGAGCTGTTATCATCCTCTTCATGCTCGTCTCGCCTACCGCCCTTCATTAGGCTGCCAAGTTGACAACAGAGGAAACACAAAATATAAAACCTAGACCACTAAGCATAAACCAACAGCAGGTAAAAAGAGCCTGCCTTTATCACATCACTATATTTAATGGAACGTGCTAAAATTAGACCCCAAATAAAGAACTATAAACGTGGTTGCAACTGCTAGAACCAATTCGCTTCAACAACAGGTTCTTCAAGTACTATTTACATGTGGCTCCAGCACAAGTGACTAGTTCCAGATTTTCTACCTAAATGTTAGAACTACTCAATTGTGCTAAATGTACAAGTCCAGTGTGCTTGTAGAACTAATCACTTTACCTAATTGGATGCAGCTTCAATGCCCCACCGCAGCGAATAAAGAAAGTAATGTATGATAAGAACCTGAAATCGTAATTGGTACTTTTCATGTGTTACACCAACAAAAATTGCTAAAAAGACATTAGTTTGGCATAACATACCTCGACAGAAGAAGCCGTAGCAACCAAAACTCCATGGGGTAGGTAACATGGTCATGCTGTAAGGCTATTTTGATGATTCGCCGATCGTTCAGAAGAATATATTGCTACCAGCTTGGGGTCAAAGCACGAAGAATCATCTCCATGCATAATTCCTACATATGCAACTGAGCTTTTATCATTCTATACCATAGTCACTTCGACTCTCAAATATACCGATTTGAGAATTTCAAGGTATAGCGGATATGCAGCCCCTAACTCTTGCTGATGAGCATAACAGAGCCTAGAGATCGTACCAGCGAACCAAACCCCTTATGATGAGTTCTACACCAAATGAACTTTCCCCAGGGATAATTTAGTTGGAGTCACAAGAAGTGCAGGACTAACTATTGAGGGAAATGATCAGCCCCTTCCGCACTCTTTGCTTCAAATATCTGTATGCTTAGACAACCTTGTTTATCTTCATCTCAAAAAGGAAAAAGAGGTTATAGATTTAATTGATTCAACTCGTTAGCAACCCAGTTTCCCAATCTTGAGTTGCCATATTCTCTGCAAGCATCAAAGATACGGGTCAACATAGGAATGGTTGCCCTAAAGGGCAAGTTCTTCACGAACTCCTCTAGCTCGTTCATGAACCCATGCTTACTATAGAGCTCAATCATGCATTCATAATGCTCGAGGTGAGGCATGACATAGTACTCGGTGCTCATTGAGTGAAAATAGTGTGCACCAAGCTCAATGAAAACACCACCAATGCAAGCTTGTAAAATCGCGAGAAAGGTGACATGATCTGGCTGAACATCTTTTATCTTCATCAATTCAAATAATTGAATCGCCTCTTCCCACTTATGATGATGACAGCAACCGAAAATCACCGAGTTCCAAAGGATCAAACTACCTGGAGCTGCCTCATAAAATACCCTAAGAGCATAATCAAAGATCCTGCATTTCGAGTACATATCAACCATTGCTCCAAGAAGAACATCATCTCTGACATAACCGTTCCGGATGATAAACCCGTGGATCTCCTTTCCTTGCTTGATTGCGCATATGTCAGCACATGAAGCCAAAAGGATTGAGAATGTATACTCGTTTGGAAAAGTTTCCTGCCGCATTCTGGCAAAAATTCCCATTACCTCTTCACTCAGGTGATGGCCTGCATAATTTCTCATCAAAGAGTTCCACGAAACCCTGTCTCTGAAATCAGCCATCTCACAGAACCAAGTACAAGATCTTCTCAAGCTCCCACATTTTCCATACATGTCCAACAGCGAATTGCCGATGACCACATGACGAAAAAATCCATGCCTATATATATAACCATGAATCTGTTTACCTAGCTCAACATCTGAAAGCCCGGAACATATATTCAAAATTAATCCAAGTGTGACACTGTCTACCTTGCACTTTTCTTCCCGAAACATCAAGTAGATTAAGTTCAGTGCATCATCCCACAGATTATATCGCATGTATCCTGTCAACATTGCATTCCAGGACACAATGTTCCGTTCAGGCATCTGATCGAAAAGCTCTCTGGCCTCATGCGTTCTTCCAGACACTGCATATCCTGAAACCATAGAGGTCCATGAAATCAGGCTCTTCTCTTGCGACGAATAAAAAATCTTCCAAGCTCCATCTAGAGACCCACATTTGGCATACATGTCGATAAGGGAGCTCGAAACGACATCGTCCTCATCATAGTACAACTTAATCGCAATTCCATGAATCAGAGTCCCTTCCATTAGAGCACAACAGCCTGAACACGCAACGAGCGCATTAGAAACAGTAAACATCAACGGACTCACACCCGCACGAACCATATCGGAAAACATCCCAATTGCCATCCTCTCATCGCCCACCTCAAGATACCTCCTAACAATCACATTCCAAGAAACATCACTCTTCTCCCCAATCTCATCAAAAGCCCTGCGTGCATCCCTCATCCCCCTGCACTTCCCATACACGTCCACCAACGCCGTCCCCAATATCACATTCCCATCGAGCCCACCCTTAACAATCATCCCATGCACCTGCCTTGCCAGCCCCACCTCCAACACGGCCCCGCACAACCCAACCACGCTCGCAAAGGTCACCTTGCTTCCCCTCACCCCTCTCCCATTCATCTCCCTAAACACCCTCAGCCCCTCCTCCCACCCCCCGCACCTCCCGCAAGCCCCGATCATTGCGTTCCAGCTCCCCCCGTCCCGCCTCGGCATTTCGTCGAACAGCTCCCGTGCATCCCTTAAACACCCGCAAAACCCATAACACTCAATTGCCCTATTCAACAAAAACGTCGGCGGTGGGTTCGAGTAGGTGATCAGATGAGATTCAACCTTTCGGGCTTCGACGATGGCACGAGCAGAGGAGCATAGGTTGAAGAGCTTGGCGTAGAGGGGAAAAGGGAACTGGAAGGGGGCGGCGAAGAGGAGGGAGACGGATTTGCGTAGGCGGTTGGCGTCGAGGTGGGAGAGGATAGTGTTGGTTAGGGTTTTAGCTTTGGCAGGGAGAAACGGGTCAGGTTGTTGGGGTGGTGTGTGGAAGAGGCGGGTGAGGAAGAGGGAAGAGGGTGTGGTGATGATGCCCATGAAAAAGGGGGAGAGGGTATTGAAACCTTGATTTGTAGGGGTGTGTTTGTCTTGGGATTAAACGTGTGGCATAAGATTAAATGGGAGTATTTTATAAAGAAAATGGCGACTTAATGTTAGGATCACACCGTTTGTATGTTGCTAAATTTATTTTAAAGAAGATCCGATCGTTTAAATTTAATAAACGAAATAAATGGTCATGACTTAATTTGTTTTTTAAAAAAATAAAAGAAATTGTCACCTAATGAATGATTGTATAGAATAATC
This sequence comes from Drosera capensis, assembly GCA_001925005.1. NCBI lineage: Eukaryota > Viridiplantae > Streptophyta > Magnoliopsida > Caryophyllales > Droseraceae > Drosera > Drosera capensis. The sequence goes on along the minus strand of LIEC01012574.1, from coordinate 156,480 downwards.
CAACGATTTGACAGCCAATTTTCTTTCCTTTTGATCTCCATTGAATCTTATTTGATAGGAATATACAATCTCTTTACTTGTATAGAAATTGATGAAAAAAATTAGGAATATTAACCATGATATTGTTAATATATTTTAAATTTAAAATTAGGTAGGTAGCTGCAATATAAGTCAGATGGTGCGGAGCAGACAATCACAAATGAAGAGCATTATATTGACCATTAGATGTAAACTACTACAGAGGATTTTGGTTAAGCTACTAAGACATGCATGAACAATAAAAGACCTACAAATACTTCAAGATCTAGGATTGAACTTGCAGACGAGGACTAACACAACAATGCATGAAGTGCATCAAATTTGGGTGTAGACGAGGTTGCAGCAAGGACTGGATGCAGACAAGGTCTTAATAGTATTGAGTGCAGATTAAGGTGCAGCAGACTGGAGTGTAGCGGAGATGGTTGTTGAGGTTGGGTCAAAGGTATGAGATTTAGTCAAATCGAAGATTTGAGATTCAAGCGTGACAGTACGAGGATTTGAAAAAGATGAGCTCTCAATATCAGTTGAGGTTCGCATGTGACCAACTATTATATCAAATCCTGTACATAAGTCACGGATTCATTCATTTATCCTATAAAAGGGAATCGATGAAGCTCAATGAGTAGTGTTGTTGAACGAGACATTAAAAAGTACAAACTTGTAAAATAATCCAAGATTCAAAGTTACTCAAGTGAACTAAATTGAGAAGAAAATAGGAAGAGAGTTCACTACTCTGCATACAAGAAAAAAAGCTGCAACAGAGTCCAGAGAAAGATCTGTGCAAAGATATAGGTTTTTAACCTTTTGACAAATTAGATAACCTCTTGGATTGATTAAACTGGTCATCAAGGGAAGACTGGAGTAAGGTCTCGATTATCAGTTATAACGAGTGTCTGAAATAATATAAATCTTGTGTTCTTTATTTGCTTTCATTGCTTGGTGTTTTTAGAACTGTTGGAAATTTATTACTACAGTAAAATAGAGATAAAATTACACAGTTTGAGTCTCTGTTGTAAACTACCTTACTAGTCTACAAAGAACATCAATGTTCAAATCATCAAATCCGCTACATTTACATGATATAAGTTAAATCAACCTATTCACCCGAGTACATTGAACCTGTGGGTCTAAGAATTGGTATCAAAGCTTGATTTTCCAAATCTAACAGTTTTGGAAAGAAAATGTCATATTTTTATATTTAAATTTGCAAAAAGTTACTAATAGTTTGTTTTGTAAAGAAAATATGGCTTCTCCAAAGCTACCTAAATGCCCCAATAGCGGAGAGCCACTAGTATGTTAATTCGGCAAGTTCAATCACTGGAAGCTGACGATGCTTGCACACTTGGATTCCATAGATGAAAGAATGAATGACATCATCACTGATGGACCATACGTACCAAAGATGACATATCCAATTGATACAAACAACGAAGTAAACATTCCCAAATCACATTGGACAAAGGAGGATTGGGTTCTAGTACTAGTGGATAGGAGAGCAAAAATCAAATATTCAAATCTCTGGATGATGACATGTTTGAAATAGTGGTTCACACGACCACTACAAAAAAAGCATGAAAAGCTTTACTGCTTAGAAATGAATTAACAAATAAAATCAGAGAACACAAGAAGGATGTTCTGATGCAGTAGTATGATTGGGTCTCAAGGAATACAGTAAAGGGAACCCTGATAGAAAGGAAAAGAGTAAAGCTTATGCTGCTAAGACTTGCAGTGAGACAGACTCTGATGATGAAGAAATGATCTCAAATGCTCAGCTCTATCTCATGGAAAAAAATTTTAAAAAAAAAACAACAAGAACAACAAGATGGAATATGGTATCTGGACAGTGAATGTTTTTGACATATGGCAGTGTAAGGTTCGAGTTACAACCTAAAGAAGGGGAGGGGGGTGAATAGGTTGTCTAAGACTTAAGTGGTCTTTTTCTACGGAATACTTTTTTCTGTGCAGACTTAATGATCTATGCAGACTACCTAAGTAGTCTGCAAATAACAATTGGTAGTTTGTAGTAGGAATTTGTAACTCTTTGAATTTATTCCTTTTTTGCTGTGATGATCTATTAGATGCAATTCTAAATATCAATGAAATGAAAGCAAAAGATAAACACAGTATTTATACTATTTCAGACACTTGATATCAAATGATGATCGAGAGTTTAGTCCAATCTTCCCTTGGTGACCAGTGTAGTCAAGCCAAGAGGTGAGTATCACTATCTTCTTGTTTTAGATTACAAGAGACTTTCCTTTTACAAGTTAACTAACTTGTATGAAAGATAAAGAACCTAGATGCTTTGCACAAATCCAAGCTTTGGACTTTGTTGCAAGATTTTATTTTTCTGCAGACTAGTGATACTTTCGACTGAATCTTCAGGACTTAGCTTTCTTGAGTAATCTTTGAATTGCTAGATTGCTTTGCACTCTTTTGCCTTTCAATCCACGTTCAACAGCACTGCTCAATAAGCCTCACCGGTTCCCTTTTAAAGGCTCAAGGAAGGAACCTTTGTAGACATTGCATTGTTCGTGGCAGTCCACTCATGTCCCCCATCATCTTGTTCATGATGCTGGAAGTCAACTATCCCCAGAAACTGTGCCGTTGCTACTTTAACTCAAATCCTCGCTTGACTCACTTCAAACCTATGACCCCACCTTGGCAATAACCTCTGCTGCAATCCAGTCTACTACGACTTCTAGTTTGCACCCAGTCTCTGTTACAATCCTAGTTTGCATCCCATACTGTAACCCTAGTCTACACCTAGTATCTGTTACAACTCTTGTCTGCACTCATATATGACTCACTTCATGCCTTGCTATCTTGGTCCTCGTCTGCAAGCTCAGTTCTTCATCCTGAAGCATTTGAGTTCTTTTATTGCTTATCAATGCACTAGTTGTCCATCCAAAATCCTCTGTAGTAGTCTGCATCTGGTGGCTTGCACGATTTTCATTCATCTGCAACCGTTTGTTCACTGGCATCTAACCTAGACTATAACTTCATACTTGACTTCTAGCCTAAACATACTAACTACATTATAATTAATACATCTAAGTTTTGTTACATCAATTTCTATACAAATGGAGGGATTGCACATTCCTATCAATCTCTCCTTAAATTGATGCTAACAAAAACTTCTATGTAATACAACAAGTTTACTTTTTTCTTACCGACTTTGTACATTTTGATAATAAGATAGATTGAGCAATCTAATGTGTTACCTTTGATGCTTTTTTCCTCTGCTGCGTTTGTATCGTCTTTCCTCATCACTTTCTCTACTGTGTTTCCGATGTCTTTCCTCTGAATCTTTTCCTCATAAGATTCTTCCCTATGATGCTTAGACCTTTTTGGCTCCTTCCCTTGTTCAGAGGAGCTTTTCCTTTTGGCCGAAGCAGATTTCTCCCCCTGAGTCTGCTGCTCCTCGTCTACAGGTTGTTAGGATTGAGGGTGGAGCTTAGTGCTTCAAGAGCAGTTCTGACGCCCTTGAGTTCAGAGAAGATATTTTTCTGAACAACCTGTAATTTAGTTTCAAGAAGACTAAATTTGATGTCATTGATGCGCATATGCTCATCAATCTGTTGTTTGGTGGTCTGCATTGTGGCATTAAGCTTCAATAGTGAAGCAGACTGCTGCTCCTTGAAGTTTCTGAAGTTGAAGGTGTGAATTCGTTGATTGTGGAGATTTATTGATCTGTTTTGCTTCATTTGATCAATGACTCCAGTTGCTAGACTTCTTAGAGTCTCTCCAAAGATGTCAAAAGTGATTTTTTTGAGTTCCTTTTCGGCTGCAAGGTTTGCTGCAATTGGCTCTAAGACTTCTAGGAGATCATGAAAGGCAGTCCTGATCCATGAATCTCTTGATCAAGCTGGCGCAGTCGTTACTCTTGATCCATGAGGTTTCTCTACTATAGTCTGCTACAGTTGCACTTCTTTAGTAGCTACTTCATCTATGATGTCATCTTCATCTTCATGAGGGTCTTGTTGAGGTTGATTATCTCCATTACCATCTTCATCATCTCCTGCTGGTTGATGTTTTCCCAGATCAGGTCGAGAGAGATATTCATAGACCTCCTCTGTGGCTGCTTTGATGTGTTTTTCCAGAATTCTTTTGAGTTCTGCTTCAATCTCTGGAGTGTTGACAAACTCAATATGCCTAAGGAGGGCATGTCTGAGCCTTCTTGTCTTTAGTGTGAAGTCCTTGAACTCAAGAGCTCCATTGATTAGGAAGTGAGCCCCCTTGGTTCTTGTTGACTTACTTACTTCCTTCTTTTGGAGTTTAACCAGTTGATGAATCTCCCCTTCCGTCATTCCAGTAATGTCACCAATCAATGTTTGGGATTGATCTGGGTTGATCTGGTATAATGTTTTGGGTCCTTGAGGAATCCGTTTTGGTCTTGTAATCCTTGTGGGTGCCTTTTCAGTTGGTGTTGAGGTTGATGTTGGCGTTGGTGTTGTTCTTGGCCTCTTGATTGGTAGATTGTGTTGTGACATAAACTCCTGAATCAATTTGTTGCTTTCAATCTTCTTCTTCATCTTGGCTCGAGTCCTTTCGACAAGCAGTTGGTAATCTATGACTTTCTACTGTAGTAGGTTTGCTTCGATTGCCTTGACCGTCTGCATGACTGATTCAATGATCTTCTCGAGAGAGGGTCTTTCCTGAGTTGAAGGGCTACAATTTCAGGTACTTTTGGTGGTATTTTTGATGAAGAGGGCTCAGTTATCAGCCTAGTCTGCACTACTGCAGACTGATCAATAACTTCCTCAGTCTGCACAAATGCAGATTGGGTTTTTTCTTTATTGACTGTGGTTTGATCTACAACAGGTTTATCGAAAATTATTTTCTTATTTGAGGTATGTATAATTAATTTCCTTCTTGTAGCTTTCGGTTTCGTCAACTTCTGTTGGGCTGGCTTTTTCTTGGTCTGCTTCTTTTTAGATCGGGTCTGTATTGCAGTAGTCTGCACAGCTACAGTGGTCTGCTTGACCTTTCGTCTGGTCTGCACTTCTACAGGCTTCTAGGGCTTGGCTGCAGGCTTCTTTGTGAGTCCTGAGGATGCTTTTCCTATCTTCTTGACGTTGATTTGCTTGAATTGATTCCATGGCCTTCCTTCTTTATCTAAGAGCTTCATCTTCTGTTTGAGAAGGATACTGATTATCCTTCCGAATAATGGTAGTCTTGCCCTCACCGATCTTGCAAGTTGACACATGAGTAAACTTGCCCAGTTTACTCTTGTTTTTGTAAGGATGGCACACATAATCTCCTGTTGATCGGAGGTTATTTGGTCCTTGCTGAAGTCTTTGGAGAGAATTGCTTTCTTCACGATATCAGCAAGTAATTTATGTTCTTTGGATAAGAATTTCTTCATTGTTCTTATCCCCTCATTCCATTTATCTTGGCTGAGCATTGCTTGTCTTCCCAGCTTCATTTGGAAGATTGAAGCATTGTGCAAGGTCATTAGAGTTCACCTGGATGGTTATTCCTCTTGCAGTAGAGGTGTAAGTGATTTGCTATAGACTGTCTGCAACTTGTCCCTTCTTGATGAAGTCCAGAACCTTATCATCATATATTGTTCTTGTTTGTTCATACAAAGGCTTGAGTCCAGCCTCTTCAATCAAGTCTGCTATGTCTCTGACTTCTTCTTGCTCGTCTCGAATTGAAGTCAAACACGACGTCTGTTTGAAGTTTAATTCTTCTTGAAGGACTCCTCTGAGATTCAGAGGATTGCTGGCTTTTCTTTGATGAACTAGATGGTGTGTTGGCCATTTTAAAGTGATTTAAAAGAATCGTGATGTTTTAGGAAATCGAATTGAAGTGTTTTTCAAGAACTTAGGGTTTCGATTTCGTGGAGTAGAGCGCTCGAGTGTTTAGAGAGAGACAGTTTGAGCGTTTGTTAGAGAGAGAGAGATAAGAGAGTAAAGCGATTTTCTAATTAAAAATCTACAGTTTTTATACTCGTTTGGGAAATATGACCGTTGTCAGTGATTTTTCTAGCCGTTACGTAGTAACAATGATCAATTGACCGTTATGCGTTATTTTAGGAAAACAGTTATTTAATGTTTTAAAAACTGATTTTGTTTCCTAAAATAGATGCAGTAGAGCACTGTTGATTCTAGTCTGCACTCAACTTATTGGCTAAGCAGTGGTGTAGTAGAGCAGTAGAGCTAGTCTGTATTTTTCATAAATGATGCTAGTCTGCATTTTACACATGCAATAGAGTAGTAAAACATTTTTGGCCAATTTTATTGTTGTAAATCAAGTATACCCAATTCTCCTCGAAATTGAATGAACTTGTTTTCATCAAGAGATTTTGTAAAAATGTCTGCAACTTGCTTTTCTGTTGGAATGTCTTCCAATTTAATATGACCTTTCTGCATATGATCCGTGATAAAATAATATCTGACATCAATGTGCTTGGTTCTTGAATGAAAAACTGGATTTTCTAAAATAGCCATTGCAGACGTATTGTCACAAAACATAGAAGTTTTAGAGAATGTTATACCATAGTCTGCAAGTTGTGACCTCATCTATAATATTTGTGCAGTACAACTTCTAGCAGCAATGTATTCGGCTTCTGCAGTAGAAGTAGACACAGTAGTCTGTTTCTTGCTGAACCATGATATTAACCTTACTCCAATGAATTGACATGATCAACTTATGCTCTTTCTCTCAACTGTATATCCTGCAAAATCTGCATCTGAATATCTTATTAGTGTAAAATTTGAATCCGTAGGATACCATACACCAAGATTTGAAGTTCCTTTGAGATATCTTAAAATTTTTTTTACTACAGTATAGTGAGATTCCTTAGGATCATATTGATATCTTACAGAGACACATACTGCATACTGAATGTCTGGTCTGCTTGCAGTAAGGTATAATAATGACCCTATTATTCCTCTATACATTGTTTGATTTATTTTCTTTCCGAGTTCATCCTTTTCTATCTTTATTGGTTGTCTCATTGGGGTTTTCACATGACTAGTATTATCTAATCCATACTTTTTTACTATGTTCTTTAAGTATTTGGATTGATTTAAAAAAATTTCACTTTTTAGTTGTTGTACTTGCAATCCTAGAAAATATTTTAGCTCTCCCATTAAGCTCATTTGAAATTTAGATTTCATTAATTCCGTAAATCTTTCACAAAGGTTATCATTAGTGCAACTAAATATAATATCATCTACATAGATTTGCACTAACAATATGTGTTCCTTATGTTTTTTTAAGAACAGAGTGGTATCAACCTTACCTCTTTCAAATTTATTCTCACAGAGAAAGGTTGAGAGAGTTTCATACCATGCCGTAGGTGCTTGTTTTAACCCATATAATGCCTTATCTAACCTATATACATGGTCTGGATGTTCATAATCTTCAAAGCCAGGAGGTTGTTCGACATAAACTTTCTCTTGTAGCTTTCCATTCAGAAATACACTTTTTATATCCATTTGATAAGCTTTAAATCCTTGGTATGCTACATAAGCAAGGAACATTCTTATGGCTTCTAATCTTGCTACTGGTGCAAAGGTTTCATCAAAATCAATTCCTTCTTCTTGTGAGTATCCCTTTGTAACTAATCTAACCTTGTTTCTTATGACTGTGCCGATTTCATCAGATATGTTTCTAAACACCCATTTGCATCCTACAACTGGATAGTTTTTGGGTCTTGGTGTGAGATACCATACCTTATTTCTTTGGAACTCATTTAGTTCTTCTTGCATTGGATCCACCCAGTTTGGATCATTTAGAGCTTGTTTTATTTCCTTAGGTTCTATTTCAGATATGAAACAGCTAGCCAGGCATTCTGCATTTGTTGCTCTCCTAGTCTACACAGTTGCATTCTTATCTCATATAATATCATCCTGTGTGTGTGCCTTAATCCATCTTCCTTTATCTTGTTCATTTGATTCTACTTGTTATTGAGATTGTTCTTCTTCTGCTGCTGCAGTGTTATTGCGTGCAGACGACTCTTCCTTGTCTACAGTATTAATGACCTTTTCTGTAGCCTGTTCATTGTATACACATTCCTCATCAAATACATTTGCATTTCTTAGGATTGTTTCTTTTTCATTAAAATGATACATGAATTGACTCCTCAGTAGTCTGTGTTCTCTTATTATACACCCTAAATGCCTTGTTATTTGTTGAGTATCCTAAGAAGGTTGCCTCATCTTCCTTATGATCAAATTTTTGTAAATAGTTTTTATCATTGTTGTGTATATAACATATGCATCCAAAGGTATGAAAGTATTTAACACTTGGTGTTTTTCCTTTCCACAATTCATATGAGGTTTTCTTATAAAGCTTGTGAATTGTGCACCTATTTTGAATGTGTTTACTGCTTCTGCCCAGAAGCTTTTGGATAGGTTTGCATCAGCAAGAATTGTCCTAGTTGTCTCTATGAGTGTTCTATTCTTTCTCTGAGCCACACCATTTTGTTGGGGTGTTCTAGGTGCTGAGAAGTTATGCTTAATTCCATGATCATTGCAGTAGACATCTATTCCTCCCTGATCAAACTCAGTACCATGATCACTTTTAATTGTGATTACTTCTATTCCTTTTTCATTTCGGATTTGTCTAAGGAACCTCGTTAGTAGACTACATGTTTCACTCTTTTTATGTAAGAATATTACCCAAGTATATCTGGAGTAATTATCTAGTATAACTAGAGCATATCTTTTTTCTGCTTAAGTTTTCCATCTCTACTGGACCAAAGAGATCCATATGCAGTATTTCAAGAATCCTAGTAGATTCTAAAGAGTTTAAAGGCTTAAAGCTTGTCGTAGTCTGCTTTATTTCCTGGCATGGTCTGCATAACTTATCCTTTTTTAATTTTATTTGTGGGAGTCCTCTTACTAGGTTTTCTGAGAATAATTTTGCTATGGTCTTGAAGTTAAGATGAGCTAATCTCTTGTGCCATAACCAATTTGCATCTTCAGCTTCTTTACTGTAAAAACAGGTAATTTATTCTGATTGTGATGAATCGAAGTCTATTGCATATATATTTCCTTTTCTAATTCCTAGTAATTTGACTTCTTGTGTGATCTTATCTATTACTTGACATGTATCATGAGTAAATGACACATCATAGTTCTTATCACACAATTGACTAATGGATAGCAGATTATGTTCTAAACCTTTGACATAAGCAACATCACTAAAAATTAAAGAACCTGTACCAAGGGTTCCATAACCTTTAGTTGTACCTGTCTTTCCTCCTCCAAATATGACAAGAGGTCCTTATTCTTTTTTGAAATCTTTAAGGTTGGACTTGTCTCCAGTCATGTGTCCTGAGCATCCACTGTCCAAGTACCATATCCCCTTTTTCTTTTCCTGTAATGAAAACATGAAGAGCTTCTACATGGTACCCACTCATCTGGGTCCTTATTGGTTAGTTTTTGGAATCCACACTTGAATTATCTTCTTATGTGAGTTTCAGCATTCAAACCATTTGTGGCCAAGTTTGCCACAGGTAAAGCAATAGACCTTTGGTCTTATGCTTCTCAATGGTCTGCTGCTCTTGACATGAGCATGTGTGTCTCGAATATGGTCTTCTCCATATTGATTTCAAGGAGTTATTCCATACTGATGAGTTAGGTGTTGTTGAGCTCCATGGGGCCCTTCTCTAAATTCCATTTGAGCGTTTCTTGTTTTCTTTTTATCATACATATATATACAGGTAGTCTGCTCCAGTTTCTTTGAGGCTGAGCAGTAGAGATCTTACTATGCATTACAGATCTCTTGAGAATATTGTTCTTTTTCAGAACTGTTGGTGCAGTTGAGTTATTGCTACTCTACATGGTTTGTGCAGTAGAGTATTGACTCTTATGTACATATCCTGCAGTATAGGCTTTCTTCATCTGCACCCCTGCTGCAGTAGAGATATTCTTGTCCTGCAGGACTTTTGCAGTGGTCTCCTCATCTTTCTTGATAATTACCTTTTTATCTTTATTATTATTTAGACAATCATTGTATCCTATCCCAGTTTTATCATGGGAAGATTGACCTACATTGATTAGTTTTTGTAGATCTAAGGCCTTACCATTCCAGGCATCTACCTGCTTTTGAAGCTCAGTGTTTCTCATAGTAAGTGTTTCCACTACTGCATTGAGAAGCTTCACTTTTTCATTTCCTTCCTTCAGATTATCTTGAGCATTGATTAGACTATTTTTAGTCTCTTCATTTAAATTGCATTTCTCCTTGAGAGTTGTAATTGGCTTAAGATTTTCCTTATTTTCTTTTAGAAGAGAAATAAAGCTTTCAGAGGTTTCTTCAAGTGTTTCCTTCAATTCCTCTGTAGTAGCTTCTGAGTCAGAGAGACTAAATACCTGTTTTTGTTCTTCTTCTTTTGCCATAAGGCATAGCTGAGCATTTGACATAATATCTTCTTCCTCAGAGTCTGTGTCACTCCATGCCTTTGCTGCATATGCCTTTCCTCTTTCGACTGAATATTCACGACTTAGCTTTCTTGAGTAATCTTTGAATTGCTAAATTGCTTTGCACTCTTTTTCCTTTCAATCCATGTTCAACAGCACTGCTCAATAAGCCTCACCGGTTCCCTTTTAAAGGCTCAAGGAACGAACCTTTGTAGACATTGCACTGTTCGTGGCAGTCCACTCATGTCCCCCACCATCTTGTTCCTGATGCTGAAAGTCCACTATCCCAAGAAACTGTGTCGTTGTTACTTTAACTCAAATCCTCGCTTGACTCACTTCAAACCTTTAACTCCACCTTGGAATTCACCTCTGCTATAATCGAGCCTGCTGCGACTTCTAATCTGCACCCAGTCTCTGTTACAACCCTAGTCTGCATCCCATACTGTAACCCTAGTCTACACCCAGTATCTGTTGCAACTCTTGTCTGCACTCAGATATGACTCACTTCATGCCTTGCTATCTTGGTCCTCGTCTGCAAGCTCAGTTCTTCATCCTGAAGCCTTTGAGTTCTTTTGTTGCTTATCAATGCACTAGTTGTTCATCGAAAGTCTCTATAGTAGTCTGCATCTGATGGCTTGCACGATCTTCATTCATCTGCAACCGTCTGCTCACTGGCATCTGACCTAGACTGTAACTTCATACTTGACTTCTAGCCTAAACATACTAACTATATTATAACTAATACATCTAAGTTTTATTACATCAATTTCTATACAAATGGAGGGATTGCACATTTCTATCAGACAAGAAACTCTAGTCATCTTTGGAGGAGGAAAGACATGTAGAACCAAAGGATACAAAACCTTTGGTACAGGTTCCTTAGTCTTTACAGATGTAGCTTATGTCAAAGGCTTAGAACATAATTTGCTTTTCATTAGTTAGCTGTGTGATAAAAACTATAATGTCTCATTTACACATGATTCATGTCAAGTAAGAGACAAAGTCACACAAGAAGTCAAACTATTAGGAACCAGAAAGGGAAACATTTATGCAGTAGACTTTGACTCATCACAATCAGATCAAATGACATGTTTTTATATAAAATGAGTTGAAGACACAAACTGGCTATGGCATAAGAGATTAGCTCATGTAAATTTCAAAACTATAGGCACGATATCCTCAAGTAAAATTTGGAAAAGATAAATTATGCACACCATGTCAAGAAGATAAGCAGACCAAAGCAAGCTTTAAACCTCTAAATTCATCAGAATCTTGTAGAATTCTAGAGCTATTACATATGGATCTTTTTGTTCCAATAGAGATAAAAAGCTTAAATAGAAAGAATTATACTCTAGTGATAGTAGATAATTATGTAAGGTCAAAGATTCAACCTAGAGGGGGGTGAATAGGTTGTTTCAAAAATTATTCTAACTTTTGATACGGAATACTAGTGCTTTGCTGACCAGTGTTCTATGCAGACCACTTAGGTAGTCTACAGATGATGCTTGGTGATCTGCAACAGAGAGTTCAAACTCTTTAAGTTTATCTCTGTTGGATTGTGCTGATCTGTTTCTAACAGTTCTAAATATTAAGTAATGAAAGCAAATAATAGACACAATATTTCTACTGGTTTAGACACTCGTTATCAAATGATAATCGAGATCTCAGTCCAGTCTTCCCTTGGTGACCAGCATAGTCATGACAAGAGCTGAGTATCACTATCTTCTTGTTTGTAGTTTATAAGAAACTTCTTTTTACAAGCTATCTAACTTATACAAAAGATGAAGGACTCAGATCCTTTGTACAGATCCAATCTGTTACACTCTGCTGCAAGATGTGTTCTTCTGCAGACTAGTAATACTCCTTTCACTATGATCTTCACGAATTGGCTCTCTTGAGTAATGTTTGAACTTATGATTTCTTTGCATGTTTGCCTTTCAATCTCATTGAGCCTTACTTCAATGAACCTCAACGATTCCCTTTTATAGGCTCAGGGAATGAACCCAGCAAACATGATACCGTTTCTGATGTGTCACGTTGCCACTCGTGTCCCCCACCATCTTGTTTCTGATACTGGGAGTCCACTTACTTCAGAATTTGTCTAGTTGTTATCTGTACCTCAAATCTTTGTTTGAATGACTTCAAACCTTTGACCCCACCTTAGTAACCATCTCTGTTGCACTCGAGTCTGCTATAACTTCCAATCTACATCCAGTATTATAAGATCTAGTCTGTACTCTGCAACCCTAGTCTTCACGAAGTCCGTGCTGCAACTTCCAATCTGTACTCAGATTTTATGCATATTATACTTTGCTATGTTGGTCCTCATCTGCAAGCTTGATCACGGATCCTGAAGTATTTGCAGGTCATTTTTTGCCCATTAATGTCTAAGCTACATCTGGTGGCTTACACAATGTCCATCATTTATAGCCGTCTGCTTCCTCAACATCCGTCCTAAACTGTAACTATCTATTTGTTTTTTAGCCTAAGCATACTAACTATATTATGATAATACATCTCAGTTTTATTCCATCAATTTCTATACAATTGGAGGGATTGCACATTCCTATCAATCTCTCCCTAAATTGATGCTAACAAAACTCCTATATAAAATAACAAGATTACAACTTTTCTAACAACTTTGTTACATTGTGTTCGAAACAAAAACAGAAGGAGAGAGTAGTAGAGATGTTTACGCTTACCTTTCATGCTTATTTCCCTTGCTGCGCTGATGCCTTCATTCTTCTTCTGATCCTTTACTGTGCTTATGAGGTCTTTCCTTTGTATCTTTGTGATGTCGTCTGCGTTCTTTAGCAGACTGCTCTTCCACCATCCTACGTCTTGAGGTCTACTCCTCATGACGCCTAGATCTCTTTGCAGACCTTTCCCTTTCTTTCTCAGAGCCATGTATTTTCTTTGTTGCAGAAGACTTCTCCCCTGAGTTGCAGCTGGTGTCCTCTTCTACAGTAGTCCTGGGAGTCCTCTGTGGCTTTTCTGTAGTCTGCTTCTCTCCCTTTTTGTTAGCATTCTGGGAGGAGGTGAAAGATTCAAGGGGAGTACGCACAACCTTGAGTTCAGAGAATATATTCTTCTGAACTATTTGCAGTTTGGTTTTAAGTAGTCCAAATTTGGTGTCATTGATGCGAATGGTCTTATTGAGTTATTGTTGGATGGTCTACAGAGTCATGTTCTGTTTTCGTAGATCAACTGTATGTTGGCTTTTGAATTTGTTGAGGTTGAAAGAGCTTATTCTGTATTACTGAAGGTTAAGGGCATTGGCTCTTTGCATTTGGTTAATGACTCCTGCTGCTAGTTTGTCAAGCGAAGTCCCAAAGTCTTCGAAGCGTTGGGTTCTAGTTTGCCTTTCGTGTTCAAATTCTTCTGCTATTGGTTGCAGGGTTTCAAGTAACTCATGAAGTACCTCTTTGTTCCATTTGCGCATATTGTAGATTTCTTGATCTATTCTTTCTAATCTGTATCCTATGGTGTCTTCTGAGGGTAATGAGTGTATTCTTTCTCTAAGTGGTCTTGGTTGAACTGAAATATTTTGAATGTCATCATCCAATGCATCCTTCAGTGTCTTGACTATAGATAGAGGTATTGTTTGAGTTTCTAATGCACTGTTTCTAGGAAGTCCCTGTGTAAGTCCCATGGAGGGTGGATCTGCTCTTATATGCACCTTTCCAAACGAGGAAGCTGGTGTAAACAACAGATTCGACAAACTTTGTAAAGCTACACGAGTGGGAGTTGATTATTTTGCCTCATCTGCATCCTTTGTCTCTGCTACAGTGTGGGTTAATGATATATCCCAGTCTGCTGTTTATGTAACTGTTGTTAAATTTTCAGCTATGGGCATCTCCTTTGCTTGTTCTTCCATTTCAGGGAGTTCTTTAGTGGTTTGTTCTTCGACATCAACTTCAGGAAGTTCTTCTGTGGTTTGTTCAACTGTTTGATCTTCAACTTCATCTTCCTGTGTCTTTTCTGCTGTAGATTCCTCTGCTTGAGACTCATCTTCGTGATGTTCTGTAGTTTCTGTTACTACAGGTGGTTCTTTTCCATGTCCTTCATCAAATAGTTTAGCTTCTTGTTCTGCTGGAGATGACTTAGTAGCAGATGGTTCGTGTGTATGTTCCTCTGCTGCAGGTTCATCAGCTTGAGATTCTACTACAAGAGACTCTTCTGTTGTGGTCTCTGCTGCTATAGTTTGGACCTGCATTCCTTTTTTAGCTACTTGATCGATGATTTCATCATCATCATCCTGAGTATCAGGGTGCTATTGATAATCATCATTACCCTCATCACCATCATCACCTAATGGCTGATGTCCTCCTACTGTAGGTTTGGAGAGATAATCGTATATCTTCTCAGTAGCCATTTGAACATACTTTGCTAAAATTCGTTTTAGCTCGACCTCTACTTAGGGAGTATACACGAACTCAATGTGTTTGAGTTGTGCCAATTGTGTCTCCTTGTCTTCAAGGTGAAGTCCTTAAGTTCAAGAGCTCCACTGAACAAAATGTATGGTTCCTTTGATCTTGTTGATCTGCTACCCTCCTTTCTTTGCAGTTCAATTAATTGATGGATTGATTGTGTATAGGGTTCTTGGTCCTTGGGGGATCATTTTTGGTATGGAAGATCTTGTAGGTCTAGTAGATCTTTTAATAAGATGTTTGTGCTGCTTCACAAACTCTTGGATCATCCCTTCCGTTTTTGCCTTCTTCTGTATTTCTACTTGTGGCGATGTCTACCAATTGATAGGTTGAAATAGTATGTCGTTGAACTCTTTTTTCTACAGCTCTAACCGTCTGCAGAACTGTTTCAATGACCTTTTCTGGATAAGGTCTTCTAGTTACTTGAGTAGTTGTAGTGGACTATACCTCAGTTGCAATAGATGGACGAACTTCTACAATTATGGACAAATCCATTCCAATGTTGGAGATTGGAACGATTGCAATTGTGACTGCTTCTTCTGTACTAGGCCTAATTGTTAGTGGCCTTACAATAGAGGTGGGCTGAGGTAGTCCTGTTTGCTACAATTCGATGAGATCTGCTTCTATTTGCTTTATCTCACCCTTTGAGTATCCTTTTGCAATAAGCTCTTGTCTCAGTTGAGCTCGTGGTCCTTCCCTAACCTCTTGGTAGCTCTTTTGAGCTTCCAGAATTAGGTTTTGAAGCTCTCATCTGCTCCGGTTTTTAGAAATTCCAATGCCACATTAGCATCATGAAGCATAACTATTTCTGTGTAGAGTCTTTGATGACGAAGGGTTCACCAATTGCACTAGTCTGCATAATTATAGATTGTGTTTCTACCTCCATGTCAGTTGACTCTACAACCGGATGATCTGAGATTGTCTTCTCGTCTGAGGTCTGCATAATGAGTTTTCTCTTAGTTTCCTTGATCTTCTTTATCTTGGTTGGTTGAGCTTTGCTGACTAGCAATCTTCTTGCCCTTGGCGTTGCTGTAATGGTCTGCACTGCTGCTTTCGGTGGGTGGTATGCAGACTTGCTTCTGGTTTGCACACCTACAGACTGTTATGAGTGTTCTGCAAGTTTCACAATGGTCTACACACCTGCAGTCTTCTTTGTAAGTCCAATAGGCTGCTTGCCTATTTTCTTGACATCTATTTGTTTGGAAATCGTCCATGGCCTAAATTCCTTATTAGAAAGCTTCAATTTCTATTTGGAAAAGATGCTCATAATCCTTCCAAACAGTGGTTGCTTTGATTGCATAGCTTTTACAAGCTAATGCATGAGCAATTTTGCCCAATTGACTTCATATTTTGTGAGGATCGCACACATGATTTCTTGTTGATTAGTAGTAATCTGAACTTTGCTGAATTCTCTAGAGAGAATGACCTTCTTGACAATATCTACAAGCGTCTTGTGCTGTTTGGATAAGAACTTCTTCATGGTCCTTATTCCTTTATTCCACCTCTCTTCGGCTAGCATGGCATGTCTTCCTGTTGTCACTATTGCAGGTGGAATGATCCATGACTCTTCATTTGGTAAATTGAAAAACTGAGCAAAGTTAGCTGTCTTGATTTAGATTGTAACTTTCTTTGCAGTAGAGTTGTACGAAATCAGTTGCCGGTTGTCTATGACTTTGGCCTTTTCGATGAAATCAAGTACTTCATCGTCATAGATTCTACTTGTTCGTTCGCAGACATATTTGAGTCCAGCTTCTTGAATCAGATCGGCTACTTCCTTCACTTCATCGGATTCATCAGGCAAAGTATTGAAATCGAACACAACACTAGTTTGGAGTTCGACTTTTCTTGATGGGGTTGATTGTTTCATCAGATTTGGTGTTCTACTTTGAGATGTTTGAAGGAGCATTGACCATTTTCGAAGAGTTATTTAATGAAAATCTTGGGTTTTGGAAGTGAATTTGAAAGAATTGAAAGTTAGGGTTTTATAGTTCTTTATAGAGTAGAGGGCTTCGAGTGATTAGAGAGAGAATGAGAGAGTTTTAGAGCGAGAGTGAGTGTATGAGAGAGTAAAATATTTTTTATTTAGAAAAATTTCTCCTTTTATAGTCTCCACAAATATTACCATTGTTAGAAGTTTTTAGCCGTTACGTAATATGAGTCAATTATTTTGACCATTACGTGATTTAAGAAAAACTGAATTATAGCGTTAATATTTTTTCCAAGAATAAGTACAGTAGAGCAATATTGCTTCCAGTCTACTTCCATGTATGTAGTAAGTAGTAGAGTAATAATGATAGTCTGCATATTATAAAAATAATACGAGTATGCATTCTACATATGCAGTAGAGGAGTAAAGCATTTTGGCGAGTTTCATTGTTTCAAATCAAGTATGACTAATTCTCCTGGAAATTTAATAAACTTACTCTTATCGAGAGATTTTGTAAAAAGGTCTACAATTTGTTTTTTTTTTGTTGTTGGAATATATTCCAATTTAATGTGACCTTTTCGTACGTGATCTCTGATAAAGTGATATCTTACATCAATATGCTTGATCCTTGAATGAAAAACTGGATTTTCTGAAATAGCCATTGCAGGCGTGTTGTCACAAAATATTGAGGTTTCAGAGAATATCAGACCATGGTTTGCAAGTTGTGATCTTATCCATAATATTTGTGCAGCACAGCTTCCTGTAGCTATCTATTCTATTTCTGTAGTAGAGGTTGTAACAGTAATCTACTTCTTACTGAACCAGGAGATCAATCTTGCATCAATGAATTTACATGATCCACTTGTGCTTTTCTTGTCAACTCTGCAGCCTACAAAGTCTGTATCTGAAAAACCTATTAGTGTAAATCTGATTCCCTAGGATACCATACACCAAGGTTTGGAGTTTCTTTGAGATATCTCAGGATTCTCTTTATTGCAGTGTAATAGGATTTTTTGGGATCAGATTGATGCCTTACACAGACGTAGACGGAGTATTGACTGTCTTGTGTGCTTGGTGTGAGATATAACAATGACCCTATTACTCCTCTATACATGGTTTGATTTTTTTTTTTTTCCGTTTTTATCTTTATCTATTTTAATTGATGTGCTCATAGGGGTTTTCATATGACTAGCATTTTGTAAGCCATATTTTTTAATTGTGTTCTTTAAATACTTAGATTGATTTAGAAAGATTTCACTTTCCAATTGTTGTACTTTAAGTCCCAGGACAATTTTTAATTCCCCCATTAAACTCATTTAAAATTTAGATTTTATTAATTCTATAAATCGTTTATAAAGTTTATTATTAGTGTAACCAAATATAATGTCATCAATATAGATTTATACTAATAATATATGTTCCTTATGTTTCTTAAGCAATAGAGTGGTATGTACCTTACCTCTTTCAAATTTATTTTCACATAGAAATGTTGAGAGGGTTGTTCAAAGCCTATATACATATTTTGGATATTTAGAGTCTTCAAAGCCAGGAGGTTGTTCAACATAAACTTCTTCTTGCAGCCTTCCGTATAGAAAAGCATTTTTAAATCAATTTGATAGACTCTAAATCCTTGATATGCAGCATAGGAAATGAACATTCTTATGGCTTTTAATCTTGCTACAGGGACAAAGATTTCATCAAAGTCAATTCCTTCTTCTTGTGAGTATCCCTTAGCAACTAACCTAGCTTTGTTTCTAATGACTATTCCATTTTCATCAGTTTTGTTTCTAAGTACCTATTTTCAGCGTACAACTGGATAGTTCCTAGGTCTTGGTGTTAGATACCATACCTCATTTCGTTGGAACTCATTTAGTTCTTCTTGCATGGCATCTACCCAGTTTGGATCATTTAAAGCTTCACTTATTATCTTAGGTTCTAATTCTGATATAAAGCATATAGACAGGAATTCTCTATTTGTTGCCCTTCTAGCCTGTACAGGAATATCCTTATCTCCAATGATGTCATCCTGTGTATGTATCTTCTCTTATCTTGTTCATTGGTTTCCAATTGTTGTTGAGTTTGTTCTTCAATCTCTGCGGCATTTTCATTTTGTGCAGATGACTCTTCCTTGTTTGCAGTTTCAATGACATTTTCGGTAGTTTGTTCATTACATGCACATTCCTCAACAAAAACATTAGCATCTCGTATGAATGTTTCTGATTCATCAAATGATTTGCCTCAGTTGTAGCAGACTTTCTTTTCTGCTTCCTTTTTCTTTGAGGGAAAGTTCTTCTTTAAATTCCTCTTCTTGAATGGCTTCTTGAACTGTTTTTCCTATCAATACAAGCTCTTTAGACAGTCGATATCAGTGATCTCCTCTTCTGTCATGGACTTCAGGATTTTTTCTTAAGCTCTGAAAGACAAGGTCTTCTTTCTAGCATCATCTATTTGTTTCTTCTGCAACTTCAAGATTGTATGTATGCAATACCCGTACAGTTGAGCTAGGGACATCTTTGTTAGATCTCTTAATTCCCTTATAGCTGTGGTCTTTGTGCTCTAGATTTCACCAAGAGATCTCACAAACTTTAGGTAGACTTTCTTATTTTCGAAAGTCTTTCCTAAGGTTTTGAGATTGTTGATGATAATATTGAACCTTTCATAGAAGGTAGTCAAATTTTCATCCGATGTCATTGAGACCTAATCATATTGTTGTATTAGAACATCCTTCTTGTTTTCCCTTATTTCGTTGGTTCCTTTATTTCTGAGTAGTAGAGTTTTCCATGCTTCCTTTACAGTAGTTGTATGAACCACTATTTCAAACATGTTGTCATCAAGAGCTTTGAATATTTGGTTCCTTGCTCTTTTATCAACTTGCACCAAATCCCAGTCTTCTCTTGACCAAAGTGACTTTGGTCTGTATACTTCAAGTGCTGCTTCCATTGGATCTAGCATCATTGGAATGTGAGGTCCATCAACAATGATTTCTTGCATTCTCTTATCTATTGAATCAAGATGTGCAAGTATCCTCAACTTCCATTGATTGAATTTGTCAAACGAGCACGTTGTAGGTTCTCAACTGTTTTGACACTTAGGAAGCTTTGGTGGAGCTATTCATCTTTACAGAAACAAAATGTTAGTAACTTCTTTGCAAATAAGATAATAACATTTTTCTGTACACAAACTGTTAAATCTGGAAAGTCAGGGTCTAATACCAATTGTAAGGTCCAAGATTCAACCTAGAGGGGGTGAATAGGTTGTTCACCAAGTCAGCCTCTGATACCAATTGTTCACCAAGATTCAACTTTGGACTCTGCTGCAAGATGTGTTCTTCTGCAGACTACTGACATCCCTTTCACTATGATCTTCACGAATTGGCTCTCTTGAGTAATCTTTGAACCTATGATTGCTTTGCACGCTTGCCTTTTAATCTCATTCAACAGCCTTACTTCAATGAGTCTCAACGACTCCTTTTATAAGCTCAAGGAATGAACCCAGTAAACACCATACTCTTTCTGATATGACACCTTGCCACTCATGTCCCCCACAATCTTGTTTTTGATGCTGGTAGTCCACTTTCTTCAGAATTTGTGCCGTTGCTGTTTGTACCTCAAATCTTCGTTTGAATGACTTCAGGCCATTGACCCCACCTTAGCAACCATCTCTGTTGCACTTAGTCTGCTGTAACTTTCAGTCTGCATCCAGTATTGTAACACCTAGTCTGCACTCTGCAAGCCAAGTCTTCACCAAGTGTCTGCTGCAACTTCCAGTCTATACCCAGATCTGATGCACATTATGCTTTGCTATGTTGGTCCTCGTCTGCAAGCTCAATCCCAGATCCTGAAGCATTTACATGTCATTTGTTATCCATTAATGTCTAAGCTGCTTATCCAAAAATGTCTCTATTAGTCTGCATCTGGTGGCTTGCACAATGTCCATCATTTGTAGCCGTATACTCCTCAACATCAGTCCTAAATTGTAACTATCTATTTGTTTTCTAGCCTAAGCATACTAACTATATTATGACTAATACATCCCAGTTTTGTTCCATCAATTTTTATACAATTGGTGGGATTGCACATTCCTATCTGATTATTCAAGATATACATGGGTAATATTCTTGCAATCTACTAAGTAGATTCCTAAGGCAAGTTCAAAATGAAAAAAGTCATTGAAGTAATTACAATCAAAAGTGATCATGTTACTAAATTTGATCAAACAGGAGTAGATGCGTACTACAATGATCATGGGATAAAACACAACTTCTCACCAATTAGAACACCTCAACAAAATGGTGTAGGAGAAAGAAAAAATAGGACACTTATAGAAGCAACTAGGACAATGATTGCTGATACAAACTTATCAAAAACCTTCTGGGCAGAAGCATTAAACACTGCATGCTATATTCAAAATAGATACATTATACAAAAACTGCATAAAAGGACTTCCTATGAATTATGAAAAGGAAAGACACCAAGTGTCAAATACTTTCATGTCTTTGGATGCAAATGCTATATACATAACAATGATAAAAATCATCTAGGGAAATTTGGTCTCAAAATAGACCAAGGAACCTTCTTAGGATACTACACAACTAGTAAAGCCTTTAGGGTATACAATGTCAGAACACAGACGGTTGAGGAGTCAGTTCATGTGTCCTTTGATGAATCTGAAATATTCATGCGTACTGCAAATATCTTTGATGAGGAATGTGCATGCATAGATGATGAACAAGATGCAGACGAAGGTTTTTAAACTTCCAAAAAGATAGAATCGTCTGCACACATTAAAGGAAACCATAATGCAGCAAAGCCAGACAATCTATCATGCAACAACAACGGGAACACACAATGATGAACAAGATAAAAGAAGATGGATTAAGGCACACACACAGGATGGCATAATTGGAGACAAGGATGCACCTGTGCAGAGTAAAAGAGCAACAAACAAAGAATGCTTGTCTGCATGCTTCATATCAGAAATGGAACCAAAGACAACAAATGAAGCCCTAAATGATCTAAACTGGGTTGATGCCATGCAAGAAGAATTGAATGAGTTTCAAAGAAATGAAGTATGGTATCTGACACCAAGATCAAAAAATTATATAGTTGTTGGTTGGAAGTGGGTGTTCAGAAACAAAACTGATGAAAATGAAACAGATATCAGAAATAAAGCTAGGCTAGTTGTAAAAGGTTATTCACAAGAAGAGAGAATCGATTTTGATGAGTCCTTTGCCCCTGTTGTAAGACTGCAAGCTATAAGGATGTTCTTTATCTATGCTGCATATCTCAAAGGGACTCCAAATCTGGGTGTATGATATCCTAGGAAATCAGATTTTACACTAACAGGTTATTCAGATACAGACTTTGCAGGTTGTAGATTTGACAAAAACAAAGTACAAGTGGATCGTGTCAATTCCTTGGTGCAAGACTGATTTCATGGTTCAACAAGAAGCAGACCACTATGTTAACCTTTACTGCAGAAATATTATGGATAAGGTCATAACTTGTAGACTACGGTATGATATTCACTAAAACTTCAATGTTTTGTGACAACACGCTTGCAATGGTAATTTTAAAAAATCTAGTTTTTCAAGCAAGAACCAAACATATTGATGTCAGATATCATTTTATCAGAGATCATGTGCAAAAAGGTCACATTAAATTGGAGTATATTCCAACAGAAAAATAAATTACATATATTTTTACAAAACCTCTTGATGAGAGCAAATTTATTCAATTCCGAGATTAATTGGGTGTAATTGATTTGATCAATGAAATGGCCAAAATGCTCTACTGCACTACTACATATGTAGAATACAGACTACCATTATTTTGCTCTACTGCTATATTGCACATATGGGATGCGCATTGCGATTACTTTTGCTCTACTGCATCTCTATTTTTAGAAAGAAAATAACGTTTTTAAAATCGATTGCCTAAAATCATACAACGATTAAATCAATGACTGAATCTGCATGACGGTTAGTGAAACTGGCAACGGTAATCTTTCTTGAAAGAGTAAAAATTCTGAAAATTTTCAATCGGAAAGACACTTTTACTCTCTTATTTTCTCCCATTCTCTCTCTTACTATTGTGCTCTACTACAAAGCTCAGTTGCAAAACCCTAAGTTCGTAAACTCTTTCAATTCGCTCTCATAACTTAGAAACTCACTTAATATCTTTGAAAAATGGCCAACATCCAATCCAACACTCCCAAAAACTACGAATCACAAGAGCAACGAAGCCCAATGAAGAAGATTGAGTTGAAGACATAAAGTGGTTCTCGATTTTGAGACACTGAGAAATGAATCAAACGAAGTAAAAAAAGTATCTGAGCTGATTCAAGATGCAGGGCTCAAATACTTTTATGAGAAAACCAACAGGATCTACGATGAAGAGGTACTAAATTTCATTGAGAAGGCGAAGGTTGCAGACGATCACCAATTCATTACATATACCTCCACAAGAAAAATTGGGATCAACATAGATCCAAATGACATTGAGCAATACTTCAAGGTCTCGAACGAAGGACCAAGAAGCATCCCATCTTCTATAGTCACTGATGGAAGACATGCTATGCTCAGCGAAGAAAGACAGAAGGAAGGCATTTGAACAATGAAGAAATTTTTGTCTAAAGAGCATAAGCTGCTTGCAGATGTCATGAAAAAGGTGATATTGTCCAAAGAGTTCTCCAAAGATCAGATCACATCTGACCAACAAGAGATTATATGTGTAATTTGATAAGAATGTGCAATCCCTCCAATTGTATAGAAATTGGTATAACAAAAATGAGATGTATTAGTCATAATATAGTTAGTCTGTTTAGGTTAGAAGTCAAGCAGGTAATTGTAGTCTAGGTTGGATGCTAGAGAGCAGACGGCTGCACGTGATGGAGATCAGATGAGCTATCAAATACATACTACTACAAAGGACTTTGACTAAGCACTTAAGACATTAATGAACAACAAAAGACCATCAAAGGCTTCAGGATCTGGGAAAGAGCTTGCAGACAAGGATCAACACAGCAATGTCAGATGAGTGCAGACCAAAGTTGCAGCAGAGATTGGGTGCAGACTAGGGTTGTAGTATGGGATGCAGACTTAGGATGCGGCAGAGACTAGGTACAGGCTAAAGATTATATCAGACTAAAGTGTAGCAGAGGTGGGGTCAAACTTCTGAAGTCATTCAAACAAAGATTTGAGGTTAAGGCAGCAACAACACAAATTCTGGAGTTAGTGGACTGCCAGCATCAAAAACAAGATGGTGGGGGACTCGAGTGGCAAAATGTCAACATCAGAAACAATGCATTACTACTAAGGTTCGTTCCTTGAGCCTATAAAATGGAACCATTGAAGTTCTTTGATGAAAGGTTGTTGAATAAGGGTTGATAGAAAAGAGTACGAAGCAATCAACATTCAAAGATTACTCAAAAGAGCTGAATCGTGAAAAACATTGTAAAGGGGATTTCCTAGTCTCCAGAAGAACAACATTTGCAGCAGAGTTCATGATACTGAATTTGTGCAAAGATCGTGGGTCTTCATCTTTTGTACAAGTTAGTTAACTTATAAAAAGAAGTTCTCTTATAAGTTACAAACAAGAAGATAGTGATACTCACCTCTTGATTTGACTACACGAGTCACCAATGAAAGACTGGACTAAGCTCTTGTTCATCAATAGATAACAAATGTCTGAACCAGTGTAAATACTATGTCTCTTACTTGCTTTCATTTTTTTAGTTTTCAGAACTATTAGAAACCAACCTTCACAGCCAAAACAGAGGCAAATTCGAAGAATTGAAGTCTTTGCAGCAGACCTTCAAGTGTTAGCTGCGTACCACCCTAGTGGTCTGGATAGAACAGTGGTCTGTAAAAATACAATCCGCTACATAAACTTGCTAAAATTTGAATTAACCTATTCACCCCTGTAGGTTATATCTTGAACCTTACAATTGATATTAGACCCTGACTTTCCAACTTAACAGTTTGTGGAAAGAAAAGGTCATTATCTTATTTGCAAAGAAGCTACTACCAGTTTGTTTTTGTGAAGAACAATGGCACCACCAAAGTTTCTTAAGTGTCGTAACAGTGGAGAACCTCCATCATGTTCATTTGATAAGTTCAATCATTGGAAACTAACTATGCTTGCACATCTCAACTTAATAGACGAAAGCATGCAAGATATCATCATTGATGGACCCCATATTCCAATGATGCTAGATCCAATGGATCCAACGAAAGAAGTACATAGACTGAAGACTTTTTGATCCAGAGAAGACTGGGATCTGGTGTTAGTTGATAGAAAAGCTCTAAATCAAATATTCAAATCCCTTGATGACAACATGTTTGAAATAGAGGTTCATATAACCACTATAAAGGAAGCCTATGAAGATCTACTACTTAGGAATGAAAGAACCAACGAAATCAGGGAGAACAAGAAGGATGTCCTATTACAACAATATGATTAGGTCTCAATGAGATCTGGTGAAAATCTGTCTTCCTTCTATGAAAGGTTCAATATTCTCATCAACAATCTCATAACCTTAGGAAAGAATTTCGAAAGCAAGGAAGTCAACCTAAAGTTTGTGAGATCTCTGGGTGAAATCTGGAGCATAAAGACCACAACTATTAGGGAAACCAGAGATCTAACAAAGATGTCCTTGGCTCAACTATACGATGTATTGCATACATACAATCTTGAAGTTGAGTAGAAGAAACAAATAGATGATGGTAGGAAGAAGACCTTGGCTTAGAATGGGTAATGTGTTCATGGCACTGATTTGATTAAATAGGAGTAGATGACTACTACAATGATCATGGAATTAAACACAATTTCTCAGCACCTAGAACATCTCAACAAAATGGTATGGCTGAGATAAAAAATAGAACACTCATAAAGGCAACCAGGACAATGCTTTTTATGCAAACTTATCTAAAAGCTTCTGGGCAGAAGCAATTAATACAGCTTGCTATACTCAGAATAGATGCATAATTCACAAGCTTTATAAAAATGACTCCCTACGAATAGATCTGATGAGAATCTGACTACCTTCTATGAAAGATTCAATATTCCCATCAACAATCTCAAACCTTAAGAAAGTCTTTCGAAAACATGAAAGTCAACCTAAAGTTTCGAGATCTCTTTCTTGAAATCTGGAGCACAAAGACCACAACCATAAGGGAATCCAAAGATCTAACAAAGATGTCCTTGGCTCAACTGTATGGTGTATTGCATAAATACAATCTTGAAGTTGAGCAGAAGAAGCAAATAGATGATGCCACAAAGAAGACAATGGCTTTCAAAGCTTAAGAGAAAATTCTAAAATCCATGGCAGAAGAGGAGACCACTGATACCTCATCTGCAAGTGAACAAGGTCTGTCTGAAGAACTGGCATTGATGGGAAAGAAGTTCAAGAAGCTATTCAAGAAAATGAATTTCAAAAAAAAAAAAAACTTTCCCTCAAAGACAAAGGAAGCAGAAAAGAAAGTCTGCTATAACTATGGGAGACCAGGCTACTTCGCTGCACAATTCAGACGACCATCACAAGACTTGTCTCCTCCAAAATTCAAAAAAGACCAAAACAAAGGTACCATTGGATGAAAAGAAACAGGCAAAGCCTATGCTACATAGACATGGAGCGACACAAACTCTGATGATGAAGATACAATATCTAATGCTGAGCTATCACTCATGGCCAAGGAGGATGAAAAGCAGTAGGTATTTGATCTTTCTGATTCATATGCCACCATATAGGAATTGAAGGAAGCACTTCAAGAATCCTCTGAGAACTATTTCCCTTTTAAAGGAAATAAAGAAAATCTTAAGGAGATTGCAAGTCTAAAAGAGAAATGCAATTTAACAAATAAAGAGACTAATAATAGTCTAATCAATGCTCAAGATTAATTGAAAGAAGCAAATAAAAAGGTGAAACCTCTTAATGCAATAGTGGAAACACTCACTTTGAGAAACATTGAGCTCCAGAAGCAAGTGTGATATGAATGTGTAATCCCTCCAATTATATAGAAATTGATGTCACAAAACTGAGATGTATTGATCATAATACAGTTAGGTTATTTAGTCTAGAAGTCAAGTAGGTAGTTGCAATCTAGGTTGGATGCTGGAGAGCATACGGCTGCAAACGATGAATTGATAAGATGAGCCACCAGATGCAGACTACTACAGAGGGTTTTGGATAAACAACTAAGGCATTGATAAACAACAAAAGAACATCTAAATCTTCAAGATGTAGGAACTGAGCTTGCAGACAAGGACCAACACAGAATGCATCAATGTGCAGCAGATCTGGATGCAGACAAGGTTACAGCAGGGACTGGTGCAGATAAGGTCTTATGGTACAGAATACAGACTAAGGTGTAGCAGACTGGGTGCAGGAGAGGTGGTTGCTGATGGTGGGGTTAGAGGTATGAAGTCAGTTAAACGAATATATGAGTTAAAGTAGCAACGGCATAAATTATGGGGATAGTGGACTGCCACCATAAAAAAAAAGATGGTGGGGGACACGAGTGGCGAGATATCAGCATCAGATACAGTGTCAAGCTACAGTAGGTTTGTTTCATAAGCCTATAAAAGGAAACCAATAAAGCTCTTAGAGAAATGCTGTTGAATAAGGATCGAAAGGCAAGCGTGCAAAAGCAATCAACATTCAAAGATTACTCAAGAGAACTGAATTGTGAAAAAGAAGAGTTCACTAGTCTACAAGAAGAATACTGTATATAGCAGAGTTTAGTTTGCTGAATCTTTGTGAAGATCGTGGGTCTTTAACTTTTGTGCAAGTTGTCAAGCTTGTAAAAAAAAGTTGTCTTGTAAGCTTAAAAAAAAAGATAGTGATACTCACCTCTTGGCTTGACTACACTGGTCTACAAGGGAAGACTGGACTAAGTTCTTGTTTATCAATTGATAATAAGTGTCTGAATCAGTATAAATATTGTGTCTTTTTATTTGCTTTCATTGCTTGATATTTAGAATTGTTAGAAATCAACCTTCACAGGGAAATAGAAACAATTTTCCAAGAATTGGAATTTCTGTAGTAGACCTTGAACTATTAGCTGCAGACTGCCCAAATAGTGTGTATAGAACAGTGGTCTGCAAATTCATAATCCGTCGCATAAAATTATTAAAATTCGAATTAACCTATTCACCCTGCCCCCCTCACTATGGTTATATCTTGGACCTTACAAAGTGGATGCTTGGAATGGTAAAAATTGCTCAATAGAGGTGAATCCTCCCATGATAAAGCTAGGTTAGGATATAATAATTGTTT
Source organism: Drosera capensis (assembly GCA_001925005.1). Taxonomy (NCBI): domain Eukaryota; kingdom Viridiplantae; phylum Streptophyta; class Magnoliopsida; order Caryophyllales; family Droseraceae; genus Drosera; species Drosera capensis. The sequence continues at coordinate 128,431 of LIEC01012574.1, read as the reverse complement.
GTACAATAAGGAAGACAAGAAAGTCATTACTAAGGAAGCAATGCAAACCACTGCAATGACTGTGCAGAAAGAAATAACTCAACTCCACCAGATGTGCATAAGAGGAGTACCTTTACTACAACAAGTATGCATAAGAGCAAAAGCTCTGTACAGATTATGCAAAAGAGCAAAATCTCTACTGCACAAAAAGCACTAAAAAGCATGGAACAACTTCTCCAGAACAGATTGGAGAAAGCCATACTCGAGTCACGTCTGCTCATGTCAAATGCAGCAGACATAGTGGAGCAGACCACTAATTAGCACAAGACCAAAGGTCTACTGCTTTACATGTGACAAACTTGGTCACAAGTCCTTTGAATGCTAGAATTCTCACAAGAAGATAATTCAAGTGTGGGTTCCAAAAGCTAACCAATAAGGACCCATAGAAGTGGGTACCATGTACAAGCACTCTATGTTTTCAATGCAGGAAAAACAAAGTGGCATATGGTATCTGGTCAGTAGATGCTAAGGACACATAACAGGGAACAAATCCATCCTTGAATATTACAGAAAAGAACAAGGACCTCTTGTCATATTTAGAGGAGGAAAAGTAGGTATAACTAAAGTTCAAAAGATTACTCAAGAGAGCTAATTTGTGGATATCATAGTGAAAGGAATGTCACTAGTCTACAGAAGGACACATCTTGCAGCAGAGCCCTGAGTGTGGATCTGTGCAAAGGAGTTTTCTTGTAAGCTCAAACAAGAAGATAGTGATACTCATCTCTTGGCTTGACTACACTAGTCACCAAGGGAAGACTGGACTAAGCTTTAGATTATCATTTGATAACGAGTGTGTGAACTAGTATAAAGACTATGTCTCTTATTTGCCTTTATTACTTGATATTTAGAACTGTTATAAATAAATGATCACAGCCAAACAGAGATAAACTCAAAGAGTTTGAATTCTCTGGTGTAGACTACCAACTGTCATCTAAAGACTAGCTAAGTGGTCTGCATAGAACATTGGTCTCCAAAGAATTAGTATTTCGTATTAAAAAGCAAAAAGTTTTTGATACAACATATTCACCCCCCCTCTAGGTTGAATCTTGGACCTTACAATTGGTATCAGAGCCTGACTTTCCAGACTTAACAGTTTGTGGAAAAATAGATCATTATCTCATCAATAATCTCCAAACCTTGGGAAAAATTTTCGAAAACAAGTAAATCAACCTAAAGTTTGTGAGATCTCTTGGTGAAATGTGGAGCGCAATGACCACAGCCATAAGGGAATCTAGAGATCTAACGAAGATATTCTTGGCTCAACTGTATGGTATATTGCATACATATAATCTTGAAGTTGAGCAAAAGAAGCAAATTGATGATGCCAGAAAGAAGACCTTGGCTTTCAAAGCTTAAGAGAAAATTCTAAAATCCATGGCATCTGCAAGTGAACAAGGTGTGTATGAAGAACTAACATTGATGAGAAAGAAGTTCAGAAAGCTATTTAAGAAGAGGAATTTCAAAAAGGACATCCCCTCAAAAACAAAGGAAGCAGAGAAGGAAGTCTGCTACAACTGTGGCAGACCAGGACACTTTGCTGCACAATGCAGACGACCAACACAAGACTCATCTCCATCAAAATTCAAGAGCAAGAGCAAAAGAGGAATACCTTTACTACAGCAGGTATACACAAGAGCAAAAGCTCTACACAGATTATGCAAAAGAGCAAAATCTCTACTGCACAGAAAGCACTAAAAAGCATAAACAGCCTGTAGAAGAGATCTCTATTGTAAAGTAAGATCTTTACTACTCAAACCCAGAATGGCTGGAGAAGAACACTATTATAGGTTGATAAAAAGAATCACAAGATGCAGAAGGCCAAAAATCTAAAAAAGGGATTCAATGAAAGGCCGTATGAAGCTTAGCATGCACCTAACTACTCAGCATGGAACAACTTCTCTAGAACGACTTGGAGAAAGCCATACTCGAGTCACGTCTGCTCATGCCAAATGCAGCAGACATAATGGAGCAGACCACTAATAAGCTTAAGACCAAAAGTCTACTGCTTTACATGTGGGAAACCTGGCCATAAGTCCTTTGAATGCTAGAATTCTCACAAGAAGATAATCAAGTGTGGGTTCTAAAACCTAACCAATGAGGACCCATATAAGTAGGTATCATGTACAAGCTCTCTATATTTTCAATACAGGAAAAACAAAGGGGCATATGGTATCTCCACAGTGGAGGCTCCGGACATATGAAAAGGAACAAATCCATCCTTGAATAATACAAAAAGGAACAAGGACCTCTTGTTATATTTGGAGGAGGAAAGACAGGTGCAACAAAAGGTTGTGAAACCTTTGGTACAGGTTCCTTAATCTTTAGAGGTATTGCTTACGTTAAAGACTTAGAACATAACATGTTATCCATTAGTTAATTATGTGATAAAAATTATGATGTGTCATTCACTTATGATACATATCAAGTAAAGGATAAAATCACACAAGAAGTCAAATTACTAGGAGGGATTCATAATAACATGATTAAACAGAAAGTTTAAACAGAAAGAAACACAATCTATTTATAGTACATTTGGATAATATTTTTACATAAAAAGAGTGAAACTTGTTGTCTGCTGACAAGGTTTCTTAGACAAATAGAAAATGAGAAAGGCATAGAAGTAATCACAATTAAAAGTGAGCATGGCACTTGATAGGAATGTGCAATCCCTCCATTTGTATAGCAATTGATGTAATAAAACATAGATGTATTAGTTATAATGTAGTTAGTGTGTTTAGGCTAGAAGTCAAGTAGGTGGTTGTAGTCTAGGTTAAATGCCACTAAGCAGGTTGCAGATGTATAAGCATCGTGTAGACCACCAGATGCAAACCTCTACAGAGGACTTTGGATGAACAAGTATTACATTGATACGCAACAAAAAAACCTGAAGGCTTCAGAATGAAGGACTGAGCTTGCTGACAAGGACCAACATGGCAAGGCATGAACTGAGTCAGAACTAAGTGCAGACAAGGGTTGCAATAGAGACTAGGTGCAGACTAGGGTTACAGTATGGGATGCAAACTAGGGTTATAATAGAGACTGTGTGCAGACTAGATGTTGCAGCAAGTTGGATTGCAAGAGAGATGATTGTCAGGATGGGGTCAGAGGTTTGAAATCAGTCAAGTAAAGATTTGAGTTAAAGTAGGAACGACACAAATTCTGGGGATAGTGGACTGCCAGCATCAGAAACGAGATGGTGGAGAACACTAGTAGTAAAGTGTCACTCCAGGAACAGTGCGTTGTCTGCTTAGGTTCGTTCCTTGAGCCTTTAAAACGGAACCGGTGAGGCTTATTGAGTAGTGCTGGTTAACAATTGAAAGAAAAATCAAAGCAAAGCAATCTAGCAATTTAGAGAATACTCAAGAAAGCCAAATCGAGAAGATACAGTTGAAAGTGCCACTAGTCTGTAGAAGAACAAGTCTTGCAGCAGAGTCGAGAATTTGGATTTGTGCAAAGCATCTAGGTTTTTTATCTTTTGTACAAGTTAAACAACTTATAGAAAAGAAGTTTCTTTTAATCTCAAACAAGGAGATAGTGATACTCACCTCTTGGTTTGAGTACACTGGTCACCAAGAGAAGACTAGACTAAGCTCTCGATTATCATTTGATATCGAGTATATGAACCAGAATAAATACTATGTCTATTTAATATTTTTACTACATTGATATTTAGAATTGTTTCTAACAAATCATCATAGCCAAAAAGAGATAAAACTCAAAGGGTTACAAATCTCTACTGCAGACTATCAATTATCATCTGCAGACTACCTGAGTAGTCTGCATAGAACGATAGTCTGAACAAAATCAGTATTCCGCATAAAAAGATCATTAAAGTCTTATATAACCTATTCCCCCCCCCCCCCCACCCCCTCTAGGTTGAAACTCGAACCTTACAATTGGTATCAGAGCCTCATTTTCCAGACTTAACAGTTATTAGAAAGAAAAGGTCACATATTCTGAGAGGAATGTGCAATCCCTCAATTTGTATAGAAATTGGTGTAACAAAACTTAGATGTATTAGTTATAATATAGTTAGTGTGTTTAGGCTAGAAGTCAAGTAGGAAGTTGGAGTCTAGGTTAGATGCCAGTGAGCAGACGGTTGTAGATGTATAGGCATCGTGCAGACCACCAGATGCAGACTTCTATAGAGGACTTTGGATGGATAGCTATTGCATTGAATAAGCAACAAAAGAACTCAAAGGCTTCAGGATGAAGGATCGAGCTTGCAGACAAGGACCAACATGGTAAGGCATAATCTGAGTCAAATCTGAGTGCAAACAAAGGGTTGCATCAGATACTGTGTGTAGACTAGGATTGCAGTATGGGATGAAGACTAGGGTTGTAACAGAACCTGGGTGCAGACTAGAAGATACAGCAAAACGGACTACAATAGAGATAATTGCCAGGGCGGGGTCAGAGGTGGACTCCAAAACTCAAACCTTACATATTCTACTTGCAAAGAAGTTACTAAAAGTTTGTTTGTGTGAAGATTATCATCCATAATGGCACCACCAAAGTTCCCCAAATGTCCTAACAGTGAAGAACCTTCAACTTGCTCTTTCGACAAGTTCAACCATTGGAAGTTCAGAATGCTTGCACATCTCAACTCAATTTACGAAATGATGCAAGACATTGTCCTGGATGGACCAAATGTTTCAATGATGCAAGATCCAAAGGATTCAACAAGAGAAGTACAACGACCAAAATCCCTCTGGTCCAGAGAAGATTGGGATATAGAGATGGTTGGAAGAAAAGCTGTAAATCAAATATTCAAATCCCTAGATGATAACATGTTTGAAATTGTGGTTCATATCATGACAACAAATGAAGCATGAGAGGCTCTACTGCTAAAAACCGATGGAACTAATGAGAACAGGGAGAACAAGAAGGATGTATTATACAACAATACGAACTGGCCACAATGAGATCTGACCACCTTCTTTGAAAGATTCAATATTCTCATCAACAATCTCAAAACCTTAGGAAAGACATTCTAAAACAAGGAAGTCAACCTAATGTTCGTGAGATCTCTTGGTGAAATCTAGAACACAAAGACAACGGCTATAAGAGAATCCAGAGATCTAACAAAGATGTCCCTGGCTCAACTGTATGGTGTTCTACATATCTATAATCTTGAAGTTTAGCAGAAGAAACAGATTGATGATACAAGAAAGAAAACCTTGGTCTTCAAAGCTCAAGAGAGAGTTTTGAAATCCATGGTAGAAGAGGAGACCAGTGATACCTCCTCTGTAAGTGAAGAAGATCTATCAGAAGAACTGGCACTGATGTGAAAGAAGTTCAAGAAGCTATTCAAAAAGAGAACCTTCAAAAAGAACTTTCCCTCATAAACCAAAGATGCAGAAAAGGAAGTCTGTTATAGCTGTGGCAAACCAGTACACTTTGTTTCTCAATGCAGACGACCAATCCAAGACTCGTCTGCACCAGAGTTCAAGAAAAGACCACAACAAGGTCACCTCTGGGAGAAAGGAAAGAGGCAGGGCTTATGCAACAAAGACATGGAGCGACACAGACTCTTATGATGAAGATATCATGTCAAATGCTCAGCTATGTCTCATGACTATATAGGAATTGAAAGAAGCACTTCAAGAAACCTCTGAAAAGCTTTATTTCTCTTTTAAAAGAAAATAAAGAAAATCTTAAGCAAATTGCAACTCTCAAAGAGAAATGCAATTTAAATAAAGAGACTAATAACAGTCTAATCAATGCTCAAGATAATCTGAAGGAAGCAAATGAAAAAGTGAAACTTCTCAATGCAGTGGTGGAAACACTTACATTGAGAAGCACTAAGCTTCAAAAGCAGGTGGATGCCTGGAATGGCAAGACCCTAGATCTGCAAAAACTGATCAACACAGGTTAATCCTCCCACGACAAAACTGGATTGGAATACAATGACTGGTTGAACAATAATACAGATAAAAAGGTCATTACCAAGGAAGTTGAGCAGACACTGCAAAAGTCCTGGAGAAAAAGAACATCGGTACTGCAATAGGTGTGCAGAAGAAGAATGCCTCTACTATAGCATATATGCATAAGAGCCAACGCTCTACAGCACAAACCTTGCAAAACAGCAAAAGGTCAGCTGCGCCAACAATACTGAGAAAGAACAATATTCCAAAGAGATCTTTACTGCAAATTAGGATCTCTACTGCTCAACCTAAAAGGAATTGTGATCGGGATAAATTTTACGTAAATTTAACCATATTTTACTCAACATTTATGAAGAAAAAATATATTAATCATGGTTATTTTAATGAGAAAATAAAGGTAGTGCTGATCGTTGATTCACAAGTATCGGATCACATGATTTCAGCTGTCTCTCTGTGCGGATGAGCCGTTATTGCTTTAATGTTGCTATCTGTGTATTTTGAAAAGAGACCAACATATCCTATAATTCTTTCTGATAGAAGTGCAGATGCTAATTATTGCAATATAAGGAACAATATTTCTCTTGTTTAAGCTAACATGCATGTTTGCTGCTCAACGATCAGTATACCCTATATTCATCGAATGTGAGCCCGTATCATTGATGCTATTTCCTAACTAAGGTTTTTGTTATATGGATTACAGTGAAAGAAAATCAGAAACATGATTGAGAACGATGGCTCTGCAAAAGGGATTGTTTTCAGCCAGTTCACCTCACCAGTCAAGACAAAAAAATTCAAAAGGAGTCTGAGTATTGTAATTCATCAAGGTTGTGAAGACGAATTTGGATACATATTGAAACAGCTGGCAGTGATAGGATAATTCAGCAGCAGCCACAGCCCAAGCTTGTTGTAATCCATGACCGCCGAAATCAATGACCAACACCAACGGACAAAAGAAGATTTAATGCAGCCACCGTCCATTCAACCTCCACCATACAATTAGCAGCTATTCATCCACGGATTTATAGCCACATGTTGTGTTTGAATTTTCCAAATGGATGTGCTGAGATTCATCTATAAAAGAAGATATGTATAGAGGGCTTAGGGGGAGATATAGACGATAATACATATACACATATTGATTAGATTGTAAAATTAAACATATATACTTTGAAAGAGAAGTCGAGTTGAGCGCGGCGTTGCGGTTGAGGCTGAAGACGAGGCGCGGCTGTGAGAAGTTGGTTTGAGTGTTTGAAGAAGGGAGGAGGAAGTGAAGAGGAGGTGAGGGGCTACGTGTTTGGAAAGAGGAGGAAGAAGAAATGAGAGGAAGGAGGAGCTTTAAGCCCAACAAAAGGCCCAGGCCCATTATCCCTTGCATTCGGCCCAATAGCTACACTCGGCCCAATTCAAAGCCTAACTCATATTGGTGCACTTTTTCCTTATTATTTCATGTTATTTGGTTCATTGAATGATATATTTTGATCTTCAATATTAAAATCATGAACTAAATTTAATAAGGGTAAGGTGAAGGTTTGTTAAATTCATAAAAATATATTATTATTAAGTTGTGATTAATATAGCTCATGATTAAGTGATTATTATGCTCTTAAAGCTTTCATTAGATTGATCACCTTTTGAATGATATGTGTCATATAATTGAAACCGAGAGGAGAAATTATATGAATGCTCAATTAATAATCACCGTGTATTAAATTGATATAAAAATATATAATTTGATACATACAGCAGTTATAAACATAGATGACACATTCCTATGTTGAAAGCTAAAAGGATTTCATAAAATTTAATTGATTAGTGTTTTCCTAAATTCATATTAGAAATAATATGGATTGTTAAACAATAATAGTGTTAATATTGTTCGAGAGAAAATATTAATGATTTCAGGAAATCCTGTTGTTACATGAAAATATAAATCAGAACCATAATCATATTACATTGATATGAATTTACAACCTAAGCCTTAGACACTTCTCACTCATTATATCTAATTTATATTAATTAGACAATCACCACTCATTTCATTGTCTAGATAAAGTAAGGATAACATAATTTCAGTAATTATTTACACAATCTCTATGGGTTCGACAATCCGGTATTTATTTACCAATTATTACGCGACCAATGCATTTGCTGTTTACGAGTTGAAAAATATACCGGTCAAGTTTTTGGCGCCATTGTCGGGGAATGTGCTTTAAGCAATATTGAAATTCTTATTTATGGCTTTAATCTAGAATTTATTGCATTTTCTATTTAAAAAAAAAAAGTCACAAAAAAAATTTTTATGCCTAGGGGACAACCGAAGGGTCCAAAATTTTCTAGCCTTGAATCTGAAATTGAAGAAATTTTGCATACACGAGAAATGGAAGAACAAGATAATATGAGGAGAACAATGGGTGATTTTGTAACGCCACAAGTAGGTGGTGTTAGATCTAGTATAATAATTCAAGCTAACAACTTTGAGATTAAGCCTCAAGTTATACAGATGATTCAACAATCTTACTCATTTGGAGGTTCCCCATTAGAAAACCCTAATGCCCATATCGCTAACTTTATGGAGTTATGCGATACTTTTAAATATAATGGTGTTTCTGATGATGCAATCGGATTAAGACTCTTTCCATTTTCATTAAAAGATAGGGCAAAATCGTGGTTGCAATCGCTTCCACCAAATTCTATCACAACTTAGGAAGACATGGCACACAAATTTTTGACCAAATTTTATCCCCCTAGCAAAACTGCAAAGATGCGTCACGAAATCTCAAGCTTTGTACAATCTGATTGGGAGTCTTTATATGAAGCTTGGGAAAGATTTACAGAATTATTAAGACAATGTCTGCACCATGGACTTCCACTTTGGATGCAAATCCAAACATTTTATAATGGATTAGTGCCTCCTAGTCATGCCACCATAGATAATGCTGCTGGAGGTACGCTAATGAGAAAGACACCAGAAGAAAGCTATGAGTTAATTGATGAAATTGCCACAAATAGCTTTCAATGGAACAGTGAGCGATACCAACCAAAGAAAGTAGCAGGAATTATGAAACAGATCCTCTGTTTCAAGTGATGCAGGTGAAGACATCAAATTGATAACATGGGTGCTCAAGTGATGCAGGTGAAGACATCAAATTGTGATATATGTGGAGTAATAGGGCATACGAGTTCATCGTGCCAAGTTGGCAACAAATTTGCTTGTTCTTCATCAGAAGAGGCAAATTATGTTGGCAACTATCAAAAGCGGAATCCTTACTCCAACACCTACAATCCAGGATGAAGGGATCATCCAAATTTCTCCTCGAGTAACCAAGCAGTTAGGCAGCAGCCTCCAGGATTTGCACCTTAAGAGAAAAAGTCCAATCTTAAGGAATTAATGACCAAATTTATTAATACATCTGAATCTCGCTTTAACAATGTGGAAGCATCGGTAAGAAATCTAGAAGTTCAGATGGGACAATTAGCAAACATGGTCTCTGGGCGAATGCATGGCACATTGCCTAGTGATACTGAAAAAAATCCTAAGGAGCATGTCAAAGCTATTACATTAAGAAATGGTAAAGAAATTGGTGAACAGGAGTATGAATCTGACGAAGCAGAAAAAGGAGAGATCACAACTGAAGTGCTTAATCCAAACAACTCTGACCATAAAGAAAAGAAATCTCTACCTTTTGTTATTCCACCTCCTTTTCCTTTGGCATTAAAAAAATCACAATTGGATAAGCAATTTGCAAAATTTTTAGATGTGTTCAAGAAATTGCATATTAACATACCTTTTGCAGATGCTTTACAACAGATGCCAAGTTATGCAAAATTTTTGAAGGAATATTGAGCAATAAGAGAAAATTGGAGGAGCATGAAACGGTGAACCTCACTGAAGAATGCTCTGCCATTGTCCAGAACAAATTACCACCAAAGCTAAAAGATCCAGGGAGTTTTTCTATTCCTTGCACCATTGGTCCTATACAATTCGGTAAGATACTTTGTGATTTAGGAGTAAGTATTAATCTGATGCCTACCAAGGTTTTTAAACGATTAGGACTAGGTGAACCGACACCTACTACAATATCTTTACAACTTGCAGATAGATCAACTAAATATCCAAGAGGTATCGTAGTGGATATGTTAGTCAATGTGGATAAATTCATTTTCCCGGCTGATTTTATTGTGTGAGACATGGATGAAGATGTCAATATGCCGTTAATCTTAGGATGACCATTTCTTGCTACTGGAAAGGCTTTAATTGATGTTCAAGACGGTAAACTGATACTTAGAGTTGGAGAGGAGCAAGTCACATTCAATGTTTTTAAGGCCATGAAGCATTCTCGTGATGTTTCTACATGTTTTAGAATTGATGACTGCGACTCTTTGGCTTTAAAGTTTTTTCAAGAACATCTAATCAAAGACCCAATAGAAGATTGCCTAGTTCACTCCAATAAACATGAGGTTGACAATGAAGGAATCAAGGAGGCAGTTCGAAGCCTGGAGATGCATCCATCATTTCAGAGGAGTTTCAAACCAAAATTTGAAACTTTGGAGAGATCAACAATTTCTCCTCCCAAACCATCCATTAAAGAAACCTCCAACTCTTGAACTCAAACCTTTACCTTCTCATTTAAAATATGTTTATTTGGATGATTGTAAATTATTGCCAGTAATTATTTCCTCTGACTTAACAGATTTAATGGAGGAAAAATTACTACGAATTTTGAGGGCACATAAGTAGGCATTTGCATGGAAGATAGCCGATATAAAGGGAATTGCACCAACCATGTGCATGCACAAAATTCTGATGGAAGAACGCTATCGACCACTTGTCCAACCACAGAAAAGGCTAAATCCAATCATGCAAGAAGTTGTCAAAAATGAGGTGATCAAACTCCTAGATGCAGGTATTATCTATCCTATTTCTGATAGCACTTGGGTTAGTCGAGTGCATGTTGTTCCTAAAAAGGGAGGTATGACTGTTGTGAAAAATGAGAAAAATGAATTCATCCCCACTAGGACAGTTATTGGTTGGAGAGTTTGTATAGATTATAGAAAATTAAATGATACAACACGAAAAGATCATTTTCCATTGACATTCATAGATCAAATGCTTGACAGACTTGCTGGGCATGAGTTTTATTGTTTTCTTGATGGTTATTCTAGATATAATCAAATTGACATAGCTCCCGAAGAACAAGAAAAGACAACTTTTACTTGTCCATATGGAACTTTTGCTTTTAGAAGAATGTCATTCGGATTATGTAATGCACTAGCAACATTTCAAAGATGTATGACAGCAATTTTCTATGATATGGTTGAACAATTTCTTGAAATATTCATGGATGATTTTTCTATTTTCAGTTCATCTTTTTATTCATGCCTGCATCATCTTGACTTAGTATTACAGAGATGCGAAGAAATACCCCTTGTGCTAAACTGGGAAAAATGTCACTTTATGGTACAACTAGGTATTGTGCTCGGCCATAAAATCTCTCACAAGGGGATTGAAGTGGACGGCGCAAAGGTGGCTGTGATTGAAAAATTACCTCCACCTACCACTGTAAAAGGAGTTAGGAGTTTCCTTGGACATGCTGGGTTTTACAGACGATTCATTAAGGACTTTTCAAAAATCTCAAAACCTCTCTGTAATCTTTTGAGCAAAGATGCTGCATTTTATTTTAATGTTGAATGTTTGCAGGTTTTTGAAACCTTAAAGGAAAAGCTGATTTCTGGACCTATAATAGTGGCACCTGATTGGAATCTACCATTTGAGTTAATGTGTGATGCTAGTGATCTAGCCATTGGTGCAGTCCTTGGGCAAAGAAAAGATAATATTTTCCACACCATTTACTATGCTAGTCGAACTTTAAATGAGGCACAACAAAATTATGCTACCACTGAAAAAGAACTTCTAGCTGTGATATTTGCGTTTGATAAATTTCATTCCTATCTTTGCATGACCAAGGTAATTGTCTATGCTGACCATTTAGCTCTTAAATATCTATTGGCTAAAAAGGATGCCAAACCAAGATTAATCCGATGGGTCCTTTTATTGCAAGAATTTGATCTTGAAATTCGAGATAAAAAAGGGGTTGAAAATGTAGTCGCTGATCACTTGTCTAGAATTGAGCAATCTCAACCGACTGAGGTAAGAGAAATTAATGAGGAATTTCCCGATGAACATCTCTTTGCCGTTTCTGATCATGCACTTCCCTGGTACGCCAATTTTGCTAATTTTATCAAAGGAAGAAATTTTTGAATGATGTCAAACATTATCTTTGGGAAGAACCTTATCTATTTAAAGTTTGCGCAGATCAACTGATAAGAAGATGTGTACCAGAGGAGGAAATGACCTCAATTCTACACCATTGTCATGACAGAGAGGTAGGCGGTCACTTCGGACCAACTAAAACGGCTTCTAAGGTACTTGACTCTGGTTTCTATTGGCCAACTTTGTTTAAGGATGCATATGTATATGTTCATGCCTGTGATCGATGTCAGAGAACTGGAAACATATCAAGAAGACATGAAATGCCCTTAAACAATATTATTGAATGTGAATTATTTGATGTTTGGGGTATTGATTTTATGGGACCATTTCCGAGTTCTTGTTCCAATCTATACATACTTGTGGCTGTCGATTATGTTTCTAAATGGGTGGAAGCTGAAGCATGCAGGACGAATGATTCTCGAGTTGTTATTCGATTTTTGAAAAGACATATTTTTAACAGATTCGGTACTCCTCAAGCTATCATTAGTGATAGTGGTACCCATTTTTGTAACAAGCTTTTTACCAATCTTTTGCGTAAATATGGTGTTACCCACAAACTTTCCACTCCTTATCATCCACAAACAAATAGACAAGTTGAGGTTTCTAATCGAGAAATAAAACGAATATTAGAAAAAACTGTTAGCACCTCTAGAAAAGATTGGGCTTTGAAACTTGATGATGCATTATGGGCATATAGAACTGCTTTTAAAACACCTATTGGCATGTCCCCATATAGGTTAGTTTTTGGAAAAGCATGTCATTTACCTGTTGAACTAGAACATCGTGTTTATTGGGCTACTAAGTTTCTTAACTTTGAGCTGCAAGATGTTGGAAAAAACAGGCTGTTACAATTGAATGCATTGGATGAGTTTCGTAGCCAAGCTTATGAAAATACCAAGATTTACAAAGAACGAACAAAGTTATGGCACGACAAGCACCATACGATACGAGAATTTAATGAGGGAGATTTCGTGCTATTATATAACTCCAGGTTAAGATTGTTTCCAGGTAAGTTGAGATCCAGGTGGTCCGGACCTTTTCAGGTGGTAAAGGTATTTCCCTATGGCGCTGTTGAAATCCGGGGTGCACATACTGGAACTTTTAAAGTCAACGGACAACGACTCAAAATTTACAAAGGAGGAGAATGGAGCACTGTAAAAGACTTCGTTCCATTGCACGAGCCCGAGTCCTGAGCATAACGGAGTCTAGCTGTAGACTATAACTAAAGCGCTACTTGGGAGGCAACCCAAGCAGTTATCAGATTTGCATTTCTTTCCTTTTCTCTATCTTATTATTATTTATTAATTCTTTTTTTTCATGATTTAAGTGTTACATTGGGGACAATGTAAGATTTAAGTGTGGGGGAGAGATTTAGTAAATGTGTGTATTAAAAAAAAAAAACAAACAAAAACAAACAAAACACATTTCATTGGTTATAGGTTTACAATTACTAGAAAGAGACCAAAAATTCAATTACATTAGAAAATGTTATAACATGATTGGATTAGTTTGCTTGCAACTTAAAATGGATATGGGTAACGGTCGAATTCCAAATGTTTGGATGAAAAATTGGTAGACATAAACCCGGTGAGTTTTTTAGCCTTCAGATTGAACAATCATGTCAATCTTTTTCTTTGCTGAGTGATGTTCTCTTATGAATGTGTATCTCTAGAACTTGCTGTAAACCTTTTTGAGACTACAATAATGTGTATACATAAAAATGACAAAGGCATTCTTTGAATAAGCACCACGATAACCAAAAGAGAGCCAACCTAAAAACGTTTCAATTTGTACTCTTTTGAGCCTTCTTGCTTATTTTTCAAAAAGCCTACCTCATTGAACTTCAAATTATCATCTATATTTTTCCATCAACCTATGAACTTGTGGAGTATGATATGTCACTTTATAATATGGGAGATATGCAAGTGAGTATGGTATGAAAAAAAGTATGCAAAAGAAGAGAATTGAGCTTGATTAAGGTGTGAGGCCTAAATTTCTTATTGGGGTCGATTTAGAAGCCAAAAGGACTTGGAGGCCCATCAATCTTGGTGCACATGTTCTTAACTCTATTCCTTTGAATTTCATGTCTATGGGTTCATAAAAAAAAATCGAAAAAGAAAAAAAAAGAAAAAAAGAAAATGAAATGTTGGAAGAAGGTTTTGATGAAAAATCAAAAGATACTACAATATCTTTAGTATGTTGAGGGATGCATTGCTCTCATGATTAGTTGAGAAATTATTGTACTTGGTTCTTTCATCCCCACAAAAATCATAATTGTGTTTGTCTTTTGTATCTTCCCCAAATCTTTTTGCAATCCAAAAAAAAAAAAAAAAGTCCTTTTGATTTATGTATACACATTGACTAGTAGTGAAGATTTGGTAAGCAAACAAGCCTATGGTAGAACATGTTCATAATTAGAACTTGAGCTAAACATTGACCTGAAAACACTTGAGTTAAACACTTGAGAGTATGATTTTCCTGTGAGAGTCTACCAATTTATTCTATAGCATTTCGAACAAAACTCGCTCCCTAATTCATTATTCAGATGTCAAGAAAATTGATTCATGATGTGTTATGTCGTTTGAAGATGTTATTGACATTTGTTTCTTATAGTATTGTAATCCTGGATACCACTGAAATGGGCACATTTTGGGCCATTGAATTGGGCACATTTTGGGCCATTGAATTGGGCATATTTTGGGCCGTGGAGTTGGGCCGTCGTAAACCCTGAATCGAACTATCTAATTTTAAGGTTATAGGCACACTTCACGATATGATTGACACATTCGGATGGACAGGTCTTGTCAAAAGAATTTGATATTTGAATCTAGATATCCTTGGATTGTTATGAAGACTTTAAGGGAGCAAAATACTAGCCAACGCCGTATATCAGGATGCCTATACAGATTTGATGTAGACTTTGTGAAGATTTTATGTAGACTTGATTACCCTTCCACTTGCTATAAATACGGGACGAAACCTCTTATAACTTCATTAGAATTTCCAAAATCTCTCATTGCAACAAAAGAAAGAAAAATACGAGAAGAGGAAACCATGGATCCAGGAAAGTTTTTACTTGTTCTGTTGCTCGGTATGCTTGTGATTGTTGCACTCCTCGGTGCGGTCACTAGTCTCTTGGCCCCGTTCCTTTTCACATCTAATGACAGAAAGCTTGTGGAAAAATATGTCATGCCACCAGTTATACTGGTCTTAGCGCCTCTATGTCTATTCTTATTCCTCGCTGGATAGGAATTTGCCTATAAGATGCTGTCTAAATGTGCTCGAAATAAATTGTACGCCACTTGTTGCTTTCACTTATTCGCTTTCTTTCCGTTGTTTGCTTCTGTGATCAAGACCATTGGTTTTCTAATGATTTGAATTCTATATTGTGCTTGTGCACTCTCGTGCTTAGTGCTCTCATCTCATTTATAAGATTGTGTTAAATTTATTTTGTTCGAGGACGAACAAAAACTAAGTGTGGGGAATTAATCGAGAAAAATTTTACGTAAATTTAACCATATTTTACTCAACATTTATGAAAAAAAATATATTAATCATGGTCATTTTTATGAGAAAATAAAAGTAGTGCTGATCGTTGATTCACAAGCATCGGATCACATGATTGCAGCTGTCTCTCTGTGCGGATGAGCCCTTATTACTTTAATGTTGCTATCTGTGTATTTTGAAAAGAGACCAACATATCCTGTAATTCTTTCTGATAGAAGTACTGAAGCTAATTATTGCAATATAAGGAACAATATTTCTCTTGTTTAAGCTAACATGCATGTTTCCTGCTCAACGATCAGTTTACCCTATATTTATCGAATGTGAGCCCGTATCATTGATGCTATTTCCTAACTAAGGTTTTTGTTATATGGATTACAGAGAAAGAAAATCAGAAACATGATTGAGAACGATGGCTCTGCAAAAGGGATTGTTTTCAGCCAGTTCACCTCACCAGTCAAGACAAAAAAAATTCAAAAGGAGTCTGAGTAATGTAATTCATCAAGGTTGTGAAGACGAATTTGGATACATATTGAAACAGCTGGCAGTGATAGGATAATTCAGCAGCAGCCACCGCCCAAGCTAGTTGTAATCCATGACCATCGAAATCAATGACCAACACCAATGGACAAAAGCAGCCACCATCCATTCAACCTCCACCATACAATTAGCAGCCATTCATCCACGGATTTGTAGCCACAAGTTGTGTTTGAATTTTCCAAATGGATGTGCTGAGATTCATCTATAAAAGAAGATATGTATAGAGGGCATAGGGAGAGATATAGACGATAATATATATACACATATAGATTAGATTGTAAAATTAAACATATATACTTTGAAAGAGAAGTCGAGTTGAGCGCGGCGTTGCGGTTGAGGCTGAAGACGAGGCGCGGCTGTGAGAAGTTGGTTTGAGTGTTTGAAGAAGGGAGGAGGGAGTGAAGAGGAGGTGAGGGGCTGTGTGTTTGGAAAGAGGAGGAAGAAGAAAGGAGAGGAAGGAGGAGACTTAGGGTTTTGGTTGGGCTTTAAGCCCAACAAAAGGTCCAGGCCCATTATCCCTTGCATTCGACCCAATAGCTACACTTTGGCCCAATTCAAAGCCTAACTCATATTGGTGCACTTTTTCCTTATTATTTCATGTTATTTGGTTCATTGAATGATATATTTTGATCTTCAATATTAAAATCATGAACTAAATTTAATAAGGGTAAGGTGAAGGTTTGTTAAATTCATAAAAATATATTATTATTAAGTTGTGATTAATATAGCTCATGATTAAGTGATTATTATGCTCTTAATGCTTTCATTAGATTGATCACCTTTTGAATGATTTACATATAATTGAGACCGAGAGGAGATATTATATGAATGCTCAATTAATAATCACCGTGGATTAAATTGATATAGAAATATATAATTTGATACATGTAGCAGTTATAAACATAGATGACACATTCCTATGTTGAAAGCTAAAAGGATTTCATAAAATTTAATGCATTAGTGTTTTCC
>LIEC01012574.1:55230-111200 GCA_001925005.1 Drosera capensis | reverse complement strand
TCCGAAAATATTTCGAAGGCCCAAAACTAGTTGGAAGCCCATCAACATTTTCTTCATTTTCCAGAAGCTTATGAGCCGCCACCATACGCAAGCAATGACGGAAACCATAAACCGCCATTCACCATCGACGCCAGCTGCCACCAGCCAAGCCGCCTCACAACCGCCGCCATTCATCAATCAACGCCAGCTGTGTTTGAAATTTTCCAGATTGATGTGGTAACATTTATCTATAAAAGGAGATGTATTGAAGCTTAAGGGAGGGAGATAAAAAGATACATAGAAACATAGATACATAAATCCATAGTATTATATTGTAAACAAGTTGTGCGGCTGCCTTGGACATCAGTACGGCATTGAAGAGCGGTGATTGGGGTAGTGACGAGGTTGAAAGGGTTGTGAAGGAGGAAGAAAGGAGAGAAAGGCAGAGAGGAGTAGGGGTGCGGCTGGAGGCTGAGAAGGAGGAGGAAGAGGAAAGGGGAAGAGCTAGGTTTGGAGATTGGGCTTGAAAGCCCATTAAGTCTTGACCCAACAACATAAAAGAAGAGGAAGCTCAACAAATTCATTCGGCCCAAAATCCAACTCATATTGGTGTATTCTATCTTTATTATCTTATGATATTTGGTTCATTGAATGATATATTTTGATCTTCAATATTAAAATCATGAACTAAATTTAATAAGGCTAAGGTGAAGGTTTGTTAAATTCATAAAAAATGTATTATTATTAAGTTGTGATTAATATAGCTCATGATTAAGTGGTTATTATGCTCTTAAAGCTTTCATTAGATTGATCACCTTTTGAATGATATGTGTCATATAATTGAGACCGAGAGGAGAAATTATATGAATGCTCAATTAATAATCACCGTGGATTAAATTGATATAGAAATATATAATTTGATACATGCAGCATTTATAGACATAGATGTCACATTCCTATGTTGAAAGCTAAAAGGATTTCATAAAATTTAATGCATTAGTGTTTTTCTAAGAAATAATATGGATTGTTAAACAATAATAGTGTTAATATTGTTCGAGAGAAAATATTAATGATTTCAGGAAATCCTATTGTTACATGAAAATATAAATCACAACCATAATCATATTACATTGATATGAATTTACAACCTAAGCCTTAGCCACTTCTCACTCATTATATCTAATTTATATTAATTAGACAATCACCACTCATTTCATTGTCTAGATAAAGTAAGGATAACATAATTTCAGTAATTGTTTACACAATCTCTGTGGGTTCGACAATCCGATATTTATTTATCAATTATTACGCGACCAATGCACTTGCTGTTTACCAGTTGAAAAATACACCGATCAGCAACTTGATTGATTGGCATCTTCGTGTTGTCTGCTGTGACGACAACATGACCTCCCTTGTACTCCGACAGGTCCTGAAGCTTCCTTTTATCTCGAGTCATATGATTGGAATATCCAGAGTCAACGATCCAATCATCATTATAGTTAATCAACTTTTCACTTACAAATGGCAAGTGCCAATTCCTCCATCGGTTTCATCGAAACCCATGATTCGCCGCCACCTTTTCTATAGCAAGTGAAGCTTGAAAATCCCATTCATCTTCGCTCTTGTTATGCTTAGAGGTTGAAATAGCCGTGTTACCTTTCTCTTCATTATGCCAACAATCTCGAGCATAATGTCTCTTCTTGCCACAATTGTAACATTCCTCATTACAACGTTGATTCGTCCTATCATTGCCGCGCCGTGGTGGTTGAGCTCCCCTTGTTGAGAGCTCTTCCATGGTTGACGTCCTTGAGAAGAGCTCGGCTTTCTCTTGGAGTTGTCGCCATCGTCTTTGCTTGACGAGGCAACGCTTCTCTTCTGAAAACTTCCTTTCTTGTCACTAAAGATAGCCTTCTCATCTTCCTTAAGAGACACTTCAGACATCTGCTTATCCAAAGCCTCTTGGTTTACTAGTATGTTCTCTAACTCAATCAAAGTCAGTTGAGTGGCCCATTCACGGGTTGGTATAATAAGGTCATTAAATTCTAACCTTAACCCATGAACGATTATCCTTCGTATCCTTGGGTCACTAATTGGATCTTTTGTATCCAACTTAGTGATTTCTTCACATAAGGATTTAACCTTAGTGAAGTATTGGCTTATAGACAGTTCTG
This sequence comes from Drosera capensis, assembly GCA_001925005.1. Taxonomy (NCBI): domain Eukaryota; kingdom Viridiplantae; phylum Streptophyta; class Magnoliopsida; order Caryophyllales; family Droseraceae; genus Drosera; species Drosera capensis. The sequence goes on along the minus strand of LIEC01012574.1, from coordinate 109,050 downwards.
TGGGATTAACATAAGCTCATTACCTAACCTTTGCAACTATGCGTCATTAGTTCTGGTGAATAAGGTGGCTAATACATCCCATGCTTCCTTGGGAGTCTCGAGATCCTTGATGCGGTATAGGAATTCATCTTCTATGGAAATAGACAAGGCATACATAGCCTTACCTGTATTGATCTTCCACTTTTTGATCTCGAGACACTCGCACAAAGTGTTTAGGAATTTCTAATATTCCTAATAGCACTCACAATATGAGTAAGGAGAGTAGAAGCTAGGAGCCTTTTCTATGCTCTTTGATTTGCTTCTTTAGCTTATATCACTAAGTTTTGAGAAGCCTTCTATTTATAGCCTAAAAATCCCATCTTAGGAATTTAGAACTTGTGGATTGCATGCAAACCTTATCTTGCAAATCTCCAAAGTTGATCAAATCCACAACTCTTAGATAAGTGTAATCAATTTGGATTAGATGCATAATAATGGGAGATGGTAGGAGTTGTAAATTGTTAACAGACAATGCACCCAACCACCTCGTAATTCTCAGCATAGAATAAAAACGTTAGTAGACCAAGGTCTCTCAATGGGGCTTCTTTCCTAAGAAAATAGGAAGAAGTTTAAACGTTTTATCAACAATTTTTAGGACAACAGAAGGATCACCACTAATGAATATACCAAGAAATTTAGAAGCATGCTACCTCCCATCATATATTACTGTTCAGGGAAGTCCTCTTTTTCCCTATGAAGAATTTAGATTTTGGTCTACATAGATTCAAAAGAAGCCACATATCATAGTTCTAGGTACTTAATTTATATTAACTCCATGAGAATCCATCTTCCCTTTCTCTTCCTTTCCTTTTCAATTCTCTTCTTCTTCCTCCTTTTCTACTGTCCTTCCCTCTCCCTCCTTTTTTTTTTTCCAAGTGTGTACCACCATATCAATTCATTGAATTATGACTAAATCTTCAAAAAAGTGATATGGGAAACAAATGTGAGTATTTGCAAAAGAAACAACCAATACGACTTGTTGTGTCCCTGTGATGTTAAGGTGAGAGGCAAGGCAATGTGTAAAGGGTATCCCTACCTACACTGCAAATATGAACACGGTAGCTCAATATCCATTATAAACACACAAAACTTAGAATTGATACCTCCTCAGGCATGAGAGGGCATGCACCATCCATTTTTTGAGCATGGGAATCAACACTTAGTTCTTCGTTGATGATGTGTTGCTTTATCGTCTTTGCCCTCAGATGCTGAATAAGTTCAGTATGGACATCCTGAGCATGGAAATCTCACGTGAGACAAACTAGTTTTCCTCAGAAACGTAGATGACTTTACGTTATCATATAATATACCCTCCTCCAATTCACACATATTAAGGGGAAAAACACTGTTGCAAGTATTCAATAAAAAAGAGAATTTCTCTCTCTCTCTCTCTTTTGGGGAGAGTCCCTTTCTAGATGAACTTTTGAAGGAAGGCTTTTCACATCTTTCTCAATCACTTTTTGACAAAATTGACGGATATGTAGAGTAGACTATTACTACATGATACAGCGGGGCAATATATTAAATGAACACCCACCTAACTCCCAGGTCAAACACCTACATTGTAAATTCAGCTAAATACTGAAATCTGGACTATTTCTTGAAAGGTGAAGCTACTGAAATCTACCAAGAGCGACTTCTAAAACCTTATTGAAAGTAAATAATGATAAAACAAAAAGTTATGCGGGATTCTACATTTCTAGTTAGAATTTATGTAATGCAATCATGCAAGTAAAAAGTTCTCGTTACAAAGCTGAAAGGAGATACAACAAGATGGAGGGAGACAATGCTGAACACAGGAAGAGGAGGAAGTATGAAGAAAGAACAAAGCTATTTTGAACCAGGAAAAAAAATACATAATACACAGACCTGAAAGAGTTCAGCACAACCATGATATGCTAAAGTTTCTCTAACAAGGCCTGGATAATAAGCGAGGTATGGTTGCCTTGAAGAACGCAACCTGTTAATTGACATTTCAAAATAAACCATTAGACTACGCACTTCAGTCAATTTGATTAGAGTACACACTTTAGTCAAATTAATTATGGTTTACAAAAAATGGACGCTTGCCCTTGAAGGCGCTTCATGCAATTGAAACAATTACAAATAAGTTAAAAGCACACGTAGAGCAAGCAAATATACATCTATCTTGCATTAACAGATCAACAACTCTTACCTCTGGACCATTCGACGTCCAAGTGCCAGAATTTCATTGCGAAAACTAAGGGCGTGAAAGGCAACCCTACATCTAAGCCTCTGATATTCGACCAAGCTCGGAGGGAGGGTGTTCTGAAGAAAAGCCAAAAAGAAAAATAAATAAATACACAAGTTGATATTTACGACAACTCTACCTGACTGAAGAAAGTGTAGGGCATATCAGAAAGGAAAAACAAACACTCAAAAGAAACGAACAAGTATGAAGGCCAGAGTCTAAGAATGGGGAGAAGATGAAGATACATAAACAATCAATGTGCAGTCCAGAACCAAAGAAACAGGGAGATGAAAATAGATAAATTGAGAAACCAAGCATCTCCATTCAACCAAACATCCAAGAAAATCACCAAATCCCATTAAGAAAAAGCAGGATTTTAATTTCTAAAATAGGTTTGACTTTGTACAGTGACCACTCAGCAACCTACGAAAGATTCTTCCACTAAGAAGCTCGATAGTGCCATGCTGCGCTTGACTGACCCCCTTCAACAACATTTAAGATTTTTCAACCATTTCCCATAATAATATTCATCCAAAAACTTAGAATCAAAACACTTTTGTGCTCCAACAAAAGTTGCATTTTGAAGTGAGACCGACAAGGAATGCTGGCTAATGGATTCAGCAAAATTGTAGAGAAAAAAAGCATCCTAGGCTCCTTGCTACAGCTGCAAAAGGCAAAATGCAGTAATTGCTCATCGGCTTCTGATACAGAAGCTTTTAATTGAAAACTTCCCTACTTGGTTTGAGAACTCAGAACTGCTGAAAGAGAGAAAGGTTCTTATTGGTACCTTTCAAATTGCATACCTTGTGAAGTAATCAAATGAAACTAATGCATGGAATATAAGTACCTGAAGACAGCCGCCATCAGATATCACTAGTCCAATAACCTTTGATTTTCCCAACAAGGGCAAGACTTCATTGGTGTAATAGCTTGCAGAAGCTGAGCTAGAAGGTTTTAAAGTCGGATATTGTTTGCTTTTGCGGCCTTCCTTCAACTTTGCAGGAAGGCTCTTAACAATGACAACATCATCTTTGAGTGCTGCTATAAACTGTTCCACATTGTAAAGATATGAAAAGCTTGTATACTTCGAACTGCAAAATCGCCATGAAAAGAACTGGCCATAAACTCTAACGTCTCAATATGAACGGAAGCAAAGCAACTTTCTTTGAGCAGTTATGGAGATAATAGAAGACACCTGATGCCTTTTGAGCGACTACTTTCTTGAAGCTCCGGGATGACCAGAGTGGCATTTAGAAGTCTTGATACAACTACAAGATCTGCAATCTAGCCAATGTGAAAAATGCAAAGTCCATCCGTCAGGAAAATCAGAAGGTCAAAATATATAAAGCTTTTTAGCAAATAAGGAAAATGGTGGCAATGCTTCAAACATACCGAATTTTTTATCTTCCCAAATTCACCATAAATCTTAGCATATATAAAACCATTGCTCCTCTTCGGTGGACCTATTATGAGAAGGGAAACGAGAAGACCCAAATTATCATAATTTGCAAACAGATAACCTTGTAAGGAGGAGAATGCATAAAATCATGCATCACATACTACATTCCCAGCAGCAGGGATTTCCATGCAATCAGAACAACAAAATACAGAAAATCTAGAGAGAAAAAAATTGAGTATTTGAAAGATAAATACACAGACCACATTACCAGGATAAGTGGTTCTCGGGTTGGAGTATGGCAGTAAGGAATCCAGAGATTTGACACCACTCCAGAGCTTTCTGTATGCAACACTCTATATTCAAACACAAGCAAAGAATCATTCGTTTTTCATTCCCCATTCACAATCAAATCCACATTCAAGAACCCATGTGTTTATTCAATAGCACTGCTACTAACACACCAAAATTTAAACTATAATATACCTGCCTGCCTCCGACAGTCAAGGTGACATCTTCAGTGAAGACATTGAAGGTAGCATACTGGACAAGCTCGGCGGTGGAAGCCTTGGCGAGGAAGAGGTGGAAAATCAAGGAGAGGAAAGACAAGACGAGTCCTGCAAGCGCTGCCCATTTGATCTTGGATCTAAATAACATCTTAACATTGACTGTAGATCGATCTCACCACCCATACTTTCTCATCCTGAAATCCACACAAACAAGCAATCTCAAATTCATAATATACCTGAATCAATCAACTCTTATCCAATGAAATCACAATTAGGGTTTCAGAAATATGAGAAAACGTGCAGCGGATCTGATTACTCGCTGGACAGGCGGAGATCAGATAATTGAAGGAATAGGTGGAGTGCGGCGGCGGCGGCCATTGGAACAGTGAGATTCGATGCGTCGGCGAGCCGTGATAATTTGGAGAAGTGGAAAGGAACGATGACGGCGGCGGCGGCGATCGAGAGAACAGATATATATGGAGAGAAAAGGTTGACTTGTAGGAGAAGTCAGCAGTTGGAGTATTGAAGTGGGCCTCCGGCAGGTGAAAAAACTCTTTTCAGATTGATAGAGACGGATAGACGAGGAAAGAAGAGAGGGTGGATCCAAGCCGAGAGATGGAACAATACAGTATCTTTTTCTTTTTTCCTCGAATGTGGTTGATTTAGAGATAGCATTAGTAACTTCGAGACCATTTATTTTATGATTATTACTATGTGTTTTATTTTTTTCTCTTAAATTAATTGAAATATTTTATTTTTAATTTTAAAATAAGTGAAACGTTTTTTTTATATATATTTTTAATTTCAAAAAATATAAAATTAATGTAACAAATCAACTAATTTTTTTCACAACTGTTATATTAAACTTTATTATCATCAAAAAAATATTCATTATTCGTCAAAATCCACACAAATTCAACATTCGTATAAATTTTCATGTAAAGTCAAAATATTTTCATTAATTCGGGACAGAAGGAGTATCATGTGTATGTGTTTATTTTACTATGATTACTCCCTCTATTTCAATATATATATAACATTTTTTTTTATTAGGCTATCTCAATCTTTTCAATATTTTTCAATTTTAATAGTAATTTTTCACATTAAAAAAATACTATCAAAGTAATCACCTGCTATAATATATCTGCTATCTTCTCTCATGTCTGTAAAACCCACCACCTAAAGAAAATACACTTTTTTTGTCAAATTGCATAAATTTCAACATGCATAAAATTATACATCGAATAAAATAGTTTTATGTAAATTGAAACAAAAGAAGTAATACTCAGGGTATGATAACTTAGTCCAGTCAAATGGTTTAAGCCATCAAACAAACACATGATAAAACTCCTAATCTCATGGGACTATTAGTCTCTGTACCAATAGTGACACCCTCTTCCCCCACCAATTAAGGGACTAAGTTATCTCGGGATGACTTATCCTTTTTCAAAAATATCATAAAACCTCAACAAATACTATAAGATAAAGAATTAAGGACTCGTTTGGTATTCAAATGAGATATGGTTGGATAAATAGCGAAGGTATTATCAATCCTTTCACTATTCATATGGGGGATTAATTATCTCATCTTATCTATTTCATGTGATGTTTGATACGAATAGGATTATGACAATTATATATCATTAATCAAACTCATAATTTAATGATAACTTTGTGAAAATAATCCGCAACGGGAGATGATCGGCAGTGGTCGGTGGTTGTTGACGTCGGTTGTCGTGGTCGATGATGATAGTCGGTAGCAGTCGGTGGTTGTTGACGCCGGTTTTCGTGGTTGATTGTAATGGTCGGTAGCGATCGATGATGGTGGTGGGCGGCGATTAACGACAGTCGATGGCAATCAATAATGACGATAGTCGACGGGCTAATAGCGGGCGATGATGGTCAACGACGATTTGCGATGATCAACGGTCGATGGAGGTGGTCAACAACTATCGATGGTGGTCAAAGACGAACAACGATTAGTGGTGGTGGTTGGCGGTGGTTGTGATAGTCAACAATGGTCACGACGATCTGTGGTGATGATCGACAGGGCGAGCGATGGTGGCCGACGACGTCGGCGACTATTGGCTGCATTCGATTAGATACTAGTATTATTGAAATTTTTATCCCGATATGGAAGATAACTAATGACAAGGGAGGAGGTGAGATCGACAATAAGGGGATTAGAGGTGTTGTCCTAAGAATGATACAGATCTTGTTTGGACGAAACGGAAGATATTGTCGATAGATAAAAGTTACTTTCCATACTTTTCCTTTATTGAAAACCACTAAAAATCACTGAAATTATAAAAGAGTTTTAAAATGATCTTAAAACATCGAAAATCACATTGAAGGGTTAAAGAATCACAAAACAATCTCAAATAACTTGAAAAAACAAAAACAATGAAAAGAGCTTTGGAATCAGTTTAAAACACTCAGAATGGGACGGGTCGAGAACTATACTCTTCAAACCCGAACCCAAAATCGATCCCCAAACCCAATCGAATATTAAAATCTTATACCTAAACCTGACCCGTTTGGGTTCGAAGATTCCCACGAAACACTCAAATTCGAACATAATGATTTAAAAAATTTAAAGAGAAATATAAAATAAATAAACAAATATTCAAACATCGATTTCAATCTCCTAATTCTTACTAAATGAAAGCCCCTAAAGAAAAAAAACAATTTCAACATTTTATAACTCAAAAGGCTAAACATAATAACAATTTCTATACTAAAACAAAAAAAAAAAAGTAAATCATTGATAAGTTGATTTAATGTTTCAATCATACTATAAGATTTTAAAAATAATTTAAATGCTATAAATAATTTTGGGTAATAACATATTGACAAGATAAATGGGTATTGGGTTTGGAATATTCCAAATTCGGGTCGGGTTTGGGACGGATATGACAGTATCCAAATCCGTCTCAAACCCGAACTTATAATTTCGAGTATCCCCGAATCCAAACTTGATCAATTTTGATTTTCTCCGCTTTGACCAAATTTTGGTTTAGGGATACCCATGGGGGTACTGGATATTTTGTCACCCTTAGTTATCCCCCTATGAGGGATTTAATTCATGTGTCTTTTTTGCTATCAAACATAAATTATGATTGTTTATTCATAAACTTTATAACATATACGTATTTGTATTATTCTATATACATAAATATAAATTTTATTTTCATATCAAATCACGTCAGATAGCTGTAATATGTATTAGATTAAAATACATAACTTACATAATTATTAATATTTTACAATAAATTTATAAAAAACTATATTTTTATCATTATTATATATTTATTAAATTTTATATCAATAAATATATATATAATTAAAATGACACAGACTCTATCAAAAGGAGGGAGTGTCAAACATCACCTAAAACGATTATTAGTCATATTCATTCAGCCTCAAAACACACCCCGAATGGACGACTCTGCCCCTAGTAATCACTTGTAATTTTTCAATCTACCGGACTGATCCAACCTTCTCGAGCGGACTTTTCTGTCAATTGTCATGTGATTCCAGATCATTCTTTGCCCTCCAGGTGGCGGTGGGTCGTCAGTATCCTCAAATCCTCATCAACAAAAATCAGCGCCACACACAGAAGAAACACACTCACAAAGCAGCCTCACTCCACATTTCCCCTCATCGCGTAGTTGTCCCCGGAAAATGGCGAAGAAGAAGAAGGTGCTGATCATTTGCGGCGACTACATGGAAGACTACGAGGTCTCTAAATTAGGTTTTGTAATAATTCACTTTGATTCGAAGAGGCGATTATCGTTTCTAATGGTGTTTTTTTTTTTTTTTAAGCAGGCGATGGTGCCGTTTGAAGCGCTGCAAGCTTTCGGTGTTGGTGTAGATGCGGTTTGCCCCGGCAAGAAGGCCGACGAGACTTGCCGCACTGCTATCCATCAACTCTCACTCATCAGGTTTATTGTGTTATCTTGTAAAAAGCTTGTTGCTTTGTTGTGGTTGGAAATCGAACGGATTTTGATTACTTGTGTTGGAGAAGTCTTTGAATGGAGGGGATATGGTTGATAGTCTCTTGGAGCAAGTCCAATGATCTAGCTATTTGGGATGGCAATGGAAAGCCAATGAAGATTGATGACAAAATCCAAATGAAATAAAAAGGGAAAAAATAACAACAAATTATGAGGCTATATCATCCCCATTCATCAAATGGTATTGGCAAATCATAACCCACCATACCATTGGAGTAATATTAACAAATTACAGGAAGTTTATACTATTCATTATCAAAATATAGCTTTGCCTATGACAAAATACCAAGCACCGTTGGACATGCTCTTACCCAATGTTTGGGCTTTTTGAGATTTTTCAAATGACTAATAGTCTCAACTAACTAACTTAATCCCACTAGTGAGGGAGGGGATTGCCACTATTTATCCTGCTCAACACCAACCCATCATGGTGAATAATCCCGAGACTTATTGGAAGTAATAATCCAAGGATTAATTATCATTCCTAATTATATCCTCAAAACAAACACATCCTCTGTATTTTCACACCGTATTGAAGCAGCCCTGAAGTTGGAGTTCTGTACCCAAGGCGGTGCAGTAACCTATGAATAATCCACCCTACTAAGCCAACATCCCCTTTGAGGGGTTCTGTCGACACATTTCACATTAATAAGAGATGGAAGTATGAATGGATTTTGGGCCTTCTTCTATATGAACATAAGAGCTTGAAGAAGTCTCTGATCTCAGCCCCAAAAAAAAACTCCGTAGATTTTGTGTAAAAAATATTGTTTAGCTGGGATCCATGCTGTAAAAAAAAGCCTTCTATATTCTTGTTTTCTTTTGCTGGAATTTTGTCGAATACAAATGGCCTTGAACTTCCAACTTTGCCTTCTGTGTCCAGTTCTTTGATAAAGCAATTGGTATAAATGCTCCTCGATCTCGATTCCGTCCCGTGAAAGCAACTTCAGACTTGCTTCTCGTTCAGGTTAGCTCCAAACTGAGACGGTGATCCAGGTTTTCAATGTTAATCTCTGAAATAGATGGTCATGATTCTCTTGCATGTTGATGTTTTAACTTATGAAAAAAATTGTGCTCTGATCTCTACAGCTTAGAAGATGGCTTTGTTGTTAGGAACAAAGCTAGAGCTAATCCTGCAAATCCAACGATTGAGTTGGGACCGGAATTCAAAAAGGCAAGACCTTATCTCATTCGTGCAATTTGGAAGTTGCTGAGTTCTTCAAATCTTGAATGCTAATAAATTGCCTTCATCACCAGGTTGGCGATTTCTTGAAGCGTTTCAAGTCCATTCCTAGTATTATTGAGCTTGATAGTTTGAAGTGACCGGGACGTGTGGTTTGGCGCTGGAGTTGCCCTTAAGGTACTTAAAATATCTGTTTTAACTTATCAAAAAGCAGAGTAGTCTCTGTAAGGGGTGTTCTGCCCTGTCCCAGACTTTGCATTTACCTTTACATCACATGCTTATGAACACATCCATGGTTGATTTAGGGAAGCACAAATGGCTCGTCTCCTCGAGTACTTTAAATAACTAACATGAACGTTTGTATGCTTGTCACAGGGAAAAGTCACTATAAAATCCAGTTCAAAGCTGGAAATTCCAGATGGAGCAGTGGTCGAGAACAAGGTGAGCTACAGTTGATCGCAATACGATGTGCTGCTATACTTATTCAGTTATTCGTTTCACCTCATCCAGGATATCAATGGCCCTGAGGATATTTGAGTATGCATGAGCCCTGTGGTACCGGAGTTTTTCCTTCTGTGCCAGTGTTTTGGGAATACAACAAGTGCTGCTGGAGTTCCCTTCTGCAGTGAGGTGTAACCAAAGTGCTGCGGGATGTTTTGTTTCCTGTAACAAAGTGTAATAATAAGAGCAGCTTATAGTTATATATACTAATACCATAAGCTCGTTTTTTACTTTAAGCAACATTTTTCAATGAATTTCGGCTTATCACTTCCCTGTCTCAATTTTTTAACATTTCCAAATTGTCTTTGAATCACAGAGAGTATGTAATGCCACAACGCAGTGAAAATCTATATCTATTTAATCTCTTAATTTCTTTTATTTAAGATTTAGTTTTTTTAATCAATTGAATAAGCTATTCAGATAGTTTTTTAAGTTCGAATAGTTTAGATTTAGTAATTTTTTAAAGGTAAGTTTAATAATCATAATTCATGTTAAAATAGGAGTAAACCATATCTATTAGATTTTTCATTTTCACAACTAAAAGGTTCGACGGAATATCTAATATTTTTTTCAGAATAAAATAAATAGCGTATATAGTTGAAATAAATTTTACAATAAATGATCCAAAATTATATTTTTTTGAGAAATATTCCTAAAATCACACACGAAATTATATTTCTCAAAATATATAATTTCAACCCTAATTTCACTTTCAATCCTCTCTTTCCTTCCTTCTTTTCCCTCACCACTTTTTGATTCACCAAAATCCCGTCGTTGTCTCCATCTTATAAAATATCAAAGTTTTTTAAAATCTCATCAAATTTTAGGTTAGTTTTTAATTTTTATTGTTTTCAACAATTGATAGTGATTAAATTCAGTTATATTTGTCATGTACATAGTATAGATTTGACAAAATATGACCCAGGTCCACGGACATCCGAAAAAATATTGGATATTGGGTCGAAGATTTATGACACATTTGGCTTCCGGGCTTTTTTACCTGTTGGTGAAATTATCCAACACAATGTGGCCATATCCATGGTATCCACATCCAACCCGTAACATGTTATATCTTCTTATACGTTGACATTTTAATTATCATTTTATTTTAATTAGTTAAGAAAAAATATATTTAATTCTAGTAAGATATTATGGTTTATATATATATAAAAGCTTTTCCTATTTAATTCACTTTTTCTTCAAATTTGATTTTTATTTGGATTACTTAGATACTTACGTTATCATTAGCAATGAAAATTTGTCTAACGTTTATGAAAAATAGGAATAATTTTTTTGAATTTTTTGATTTAATGTAACTTCGTTACAAAATATTGCATATTTGTTAAGAAACTTGCAATGACACATTTTCATTAATTGTATTTTTCAATTTCTAGAGCTTTTGGGTCGGGTCCGGATGCCCGCAACTCGCAATTGATGGATAATTGATCAAAGATTTAGGACTCGTTAGATTCTCGGATCAGATCACCAAACTCAATTCGTTTGTCAGATTTATGCATAACTATACAGGTGCATAAACTAATAAAGAATTAAAGAGATCTACATAATAAAAACATGAGTTATATTTATAAAATCAAACAACCTTACAAAAATTACAACCTCTTTAAGTGAAATATACAACTGTACAATACAAGTTTAAATACATAACATTTGTTAGGGTAGTTTAAATGGACATCAATTTCTTTCCTAGGAAAAAATTCCCTACAGGCTACAGCAAAGGCTTCAGCGTCCATACCCATTTCCGTATCCGTATCCATACCCATACCAGCCCATGCTCTGGTGGGCCTGGGCCTGGTACACGGGCGGCCCAATGTGGCCCTGGATCCCGGCCCTGGCATACTGGTCCCACATCATCTGCTCCTCCACCAACAACCTCTGCTTCTTCTCCAACTCCGTCATCTGCACATACGCCGGCGGCGCCACCGCCGACGACGCCGCAAACGGATCCGACCTAACCAACACCGCTCCCTCTCCCTCCCTACTCGGCGCCGCCGGCAACGCCAGCATCTGCGTTGGCGGAGGAGGATTCCCGGCCGAACCGAACGCGACGCTGCTCGCACTCCCCGTGAATCCCGTATTAGCCGCCGCCACTGCCGTCACTGCTGCTTTCTGGTAGAGTCCGTCGAGGAGCATCATGTCGAGCCCGCCGCCGAGCGCCGCCTTCTGGTGAGGGAGGTAACTGCTTGTCTGCACCAGCGCCGTCTCCCAGTCCGCCGTGTCGCTGAACGCCTCCCATGCCGGCGGCGGCGGAGGTGTTAGTGTTCCGATTCCGCCGTCGAATAGTGCTAGGGCTAGGCTGTTGGCTTGGTCCTCGCTTGAGACGGCGTCGTTTCCTAGACCGAGAAGATCCGCCTCGTTTTCCTTCACTTTTGGCGTCTCCTCTTCCTCCTTTTCATCTTCGGTTTCAGCGGCGACGCTTTCTGGTGCCGGAAGTGCTTTGATCTGATTCAGATCTTCCTCCACGACGTCGTTTTCGGCCGTCTCCTTTTCAACTTCGTCGTCGTTGTTGTTGTCGGCATCTGTGGCTGCTGCTGCTATGCGCTTTGTGTGGGCGTTGGCTGCCTTGTCCCGGATGAACTCATCCATGAGTTCGAGCTTTTTGGTGGTGATGCGCTCCACTTCGGGGTATTCTGAGGTGCGGCCGATTCCTACGTCCTTACACCAGTGGTAAAATGCGTCAAGCTCGTCGAACTGCTTCGAGACTCGGGAAAAGATCTCGTGGACCTTGACGCATTCAGTTATCTCCAGCTCCATGAATTTGTCGATTAAGAAGCTGAGAATGTCTGTTGTTTCGTAGTAGATTTGGAAACTTTCCTTCACTATTGTGTGCAATGCGACGATTATTATGCGATTGTGCTTTGCTGTCCCTGTGTGTTGAATTTCATATTTAAGTGGAGGAGAAGATCACCATAGTTATATATTGAAACTCTGTGGTGCAAATCAATGAAACAGGAGCACCAATCAAATATCCTCGGCGAAATAAATATGTAATCTCTAGGTACTTGTTGGAGTCCTTATGGATTAAGTTAGCTACTAAGGCAACCGAAATTGAGGTGAGAGCATCATGGTTGTTAGGAGGATTGCTAGCATACCTGTTGGTCGAGTTGCTAAAAACCTCTCTTGTAGCTGCATCAAATGCTGCATCTTGGATAGTATCTGGTCAATCCTCATGCCCTTCATTGATGGGGTCGACCTTGGACCCGGCATTACTGATGCAGTACTCTCATATTCATCCTCGTCGTCGTAGGAATACACATAGACATTATGCTTCCTCCTCCTCCCTTGCATCTTGTACTCCAGCCTCTCGTCAAGATACAATGAATAGGTTCGAACAAAGGCAGAGTAGTCCCAAGAATTCGACCTAGAAGTGTCCCTGAAATCAGACAAATTCAAGAGGCGGGTTCCACGCCTTGTGGCGAAGAAGATCTCCTGCTCATAGGCTGGATCATCCTCTTCCAGAAGTCGTTGGATCAGCATCAAGGTCTTGAGTGCTACAACCCAGTTCTTGGTCTTGTTGAGGCGGCGACATATGGTGTTGACGCATGCGCTTATATAGTGGCGTGAATAAGATGTTAAGCTGAGGATTTCTCTGATGTATTTCTCCTCGGATGGGTACTCTTCGTGCCTCGTTGCTTTGACGATTGCTACATCTAGGTCGGATAGGGAATTGCTGCTGTTGTTAACTTTTGCAAGGCCTATGCTTGTGTGATCCTTCACCGCACCAATGGCTCTTCTCCATGCCATGAATAATAGGATTCTGATGAGTGGCACCAATGGTGATGCCCAAATATTGTCGAGCCTGCCAGTGTCATGGCAAATTATCTGAGTTGTGTGTACATTTGTTATATTTGATCTTTGCTGATCAAGATCTAGAAACCTAGTAGGGCACCACCATTTTTTTCTTCATATGTCATGATGATTATGACAGGATACATGTGTTAATGCTTCGTCTTATGGTTAACATCTGTTTTTGTACCTTGACAATGCATCTGCAGGATGGCGCTCTAAAATGCTATACAAACAGCTTGCATCTTTATGTCAAGAAGGATGATGGTTTGCAACCAACAAAGGGGAAGATTCCTGATGCATAAGATTTACGGATATACCATAAACAAAAGACAATCATTACAGATTTGTGAGTTTACCTTTGCGATCAAAACTTTTGCTTGATTAGTTTTTTCTGAGAGTCTTTCAACAATTGTCCAAGGGGATTTGACCGATAGATTTCTTTTTTGAATGAGGCTGTTGAAACTAGGGAGAAAAGGATGACAGATTTTCTCCTTTTCACCTCTTTCTTGTATGTCTATTTTCTTCATTAATGCTTTTTTCTGAAAAAAAATTCTCTTACCTTCATGTTTCTTCCTTTTGTTTCCTGCTAATGCAACTAGGAAGAGCCTATGCCTGTGCATGAGAAACAACCACAAATTACAGCTCCGCCATTTTAGGATGAAGAGAATGCAAGTAAGCCATCAACATTGAGCCTTTTGCTCAATTTAGCTTTCTACTCTTGAGAGGTCCTGCTTGTTGGATGGTTGTGTTCATTATTTGTTTTGAAATGCTTTATGTGGTAATATACAAATGTAAATAGCGTTGGATGCAGTCATGATTTGAATTTTGATGGGTTTTTGCCATATTAATCCTCCAAATCTTTGCAAATTCCAAAAAAATCGCCCAAATCATTATAATACCAAATACATCCTCTAATTGTTTACTTTATGGACAACTTAATCCATCCATCAAACAATCCGTTAAATTTAACGGAATTCATACTTCCTCTCCGTAATTTCACTATTTTCAGCAGGATCCCAAGTATTCAGCAGACACTGTGGGTAGATCAAGGCCATGACTCTCTCCCTCTCTGTGCTTGTGGCCGTCGAGATGTTACAACTCTCTGAATGCTCTCTCTGAGGATGGGAGTTTGTTGCCGATGCCTCTATGGGTCCACCAGTGGCTGCTTCTTGCATTGTTTTGTCTCATTTGAATTGCCCTCCTTGATTCTTTATTTGTCATTGCTGGCACTAGTGTTCGGGATTGTCCCTCCTAGCCTGAACGAGTGGCTTCTGGTGGTGTTAGTTGCCTTCCCAGTGATCTTGATCGAACGCAAGTTTATCGGACGGTGTACGTCTCCGTTGACGACAACGGAATCAGGGAAAGAAAAGGCAGAGTAACAGTAAATTGATGCCAAGAATCTATATTATGATCCAAGTACAATTATTGATCTCAAGATGGTTATCTTGCCCTGTTGTTTAGATGGGATCATGTGAATCCTCCGAAAGTTTTAACGAATTATATGAAGGATGGATTAATTTGTGATAATGTAAACAAATAGAGGGTGTATTTGGTATTTTAATGATTTGAGGGATTAATATGATTATATTACAAAAATTTAATTTTGATTTTATTTCCTTTGAACTTCTTTTAGATTTTATTTTATTAGTGTTTGGTCTTGACGACTTTGGAGTTTGCTGCATGCTCTGCTGCACAAACCATTCTCCCATGTGTATACCTTGAGTTCTAAACAGAAATGGTTTCTCAATAGCGGAATTGTTCCTGTTGCAAACAACTGAAAGGAAACATTTACAGGAACAGTTTTTATCATAAATTCTTAAAAAGTCAAATTATAACTTAAAAATATGTTTTAAATAAATATATGCTGGGAAAATTCCTGTAACAGAATTGTGCAAATAGCCCATCGTCGTCGAAGAATGATCCTCGTCGTCGGCTGTTTCTTCTCGTCTCCAGAAACCAGCTGCTAGGAGGTAAATTGGTGCACGCCCACCGTCCTCTGGTGCTCGCAGTTGCCCCTGGTGCTTGTTGCTGGTTCCTATTGTTCTTCTCGGTTCCCTGGTGCCCGTTCTCCATAGGAGGCTAGGGTTTGGTCATAGGTGCGTCAAGGGGAAGGAGATGAACAGTTCCAAATATTGAAATTTCAAATTTGTGTTGAAGGTATTTTAGGTAATTCAACTATATTTGTGTCATTGCTGGGTTGTTAATAATGGTTAGCAAACAGACCGTCGGAAAAAGGAATCATATGCTTTATTCATTCGTATCTTTATTTTTTATGAAATAGTTTATTTTATTTTATCATAAAATCATTTCGACGTTTCAAACGTCCAATATATTTCGAAACGTCCAATATGTTTCAGCAACTGCATAAGCAAGAACACATCCATCATTGGCTAAGACAAAAGATAAACAAAAGATCTGTTTATACGTTATAAAGATAATATCTTCTTTTCGTCTGAAATAAATCTAATTCGAATTTGAAGATCCAAATCAAAAAAAAAAAAAAAAAAAAAAGAAATGCCTAAATTTGAAACCATTGTCTATGTTTATGATACAACTTTTGGGGGGTCAGCCCACCCAGAGTTATTCAAAACTTGTTGCGTCAAATGAAATATTTTTTGATCAAATGCAGTGAAAAATGGAAATCTCATACATGCTCGGTGGTGGTGAACCCAAAAGGGGGGAAACTGGTTGCAGTGGTATCCTTGACCCTTTCTTCTTCTTCTACCCACCATTTATGAGTTTCTCCAATATGTTGATGCCTTTAGTCCATTGTTTTCCCTAAGATTAGAAAATAATGTCATAGGGTTATCTCCATTTATACTGATTAAATTAAATGTTTTGGTTTGCTGCTTCGCCTTTCAAGGAAGGCTTTCCATTCCAGTGAATTCGGTGAAGGCACATGATAATCGATGTCAGTAGAGATGGATCAACGAACTTATATCAGATTGAACCAGGAGGATATTTGGCGTCACCTGGACCATTTGTGGCCAAGAGGGGGAGGGGGGGGGGGGGGGGATGGTGGTGTAGGTGGTTATTATGCGGATGTTGAGAGAGATCGTTATCAAATCGATATCCTTTAGTAAGATGTCGATATCAAAACATGTGCAAGAATGTAATTGATATGAAAACATATGCTACTTGAACATCGCCATCCCTCGTAGCTGCAGTTGGAAAGAATTTTTTGACACTGTTGATCTCGGCTCAGCAATGTAGGATGTCAAAAGTGTGGGCGAAAAAAGTAGTGAAAAGGAACGTCGTATGATTAATTTCCTCTATTCATAGTTCTATGACCATATTCATCCAGGTAGAACCAACATGTACCGGTGCATTAGACAGTAAATCAAGGTGATATTCACTAGAGTTTTTCTTCGTCTTTTTTCGGTCCTTTTGTGGACTCTCATATTTGTAATACTAAGTTCTTTTTTCCCTCTTTTCTATTGCCAAAAAAAAAAAAAAAAAAAAACCAAGAACAAAAACTATCGATCCAATATGTTAACAGCAAAGGTTTCATATCCCGAGCATACATATATATAGGTTTGCACCCACTCACTCACATAATCAAGGAACCTAATCACCCAAAATCAAGGGACTTTAGGCCAATATTTCCATATTCTGACAACACAAAACGCGAAAGCCTTTCAATTCGTCGAAGAAGAGGAAAAGTGGACCGACAGGTGAGAGAGACAGCCCTGGAATCCAGATCATCATCATCATCGATTCGTCGATCATCAATCGAGAACACATACTTGTCCATTTCTCCATTCCCAATTCGCGGCCAAATTTTGTTCTTATTCTTCCCCTCGTATTTCTCCAAATTCCTTCCCCTCCCCCAACTTCGAATTTCCCTCAGTTTTCAATCCCCGTCGATTTCAAATTCCACACGATTAGGGCAAAGTGCGATTTGATTCGGTTCGATTATGATTGATGATAAATCGAGGAGGCGAAAGCAGGACAAGGTGGTGTCGTCGTCTTCGTCGTCGTCGTAGTGGTGGGAATCTTTGCAGCAGCAGCCAGCAATGTACAGCAGCAACCTGATAGGGTTCATACTCGCGTGTGTTTCCAGCGCCTTCATCGGCTCCAGCTTCGTCATCAAGAAGAAGGGCCTCAAACGCGCCGGCGCCTCCGGCCCTCGTGCTAGTTAGTAATCAATCATCATTGAATTGAATTCATCCCTTTTCTATGTGATAGTACAATTCTGCAAGTTATTTGAAGCTGATTGAGTTGTTGTTTGATTGAAGGTGTTGGTGGGTACGGATACTTGTTGGAGCCGCTTTGGTGGGTCGGCATGATTACTAGTAAGTCATTTTCTTGCTGCCCTTTTTTGCTTGTCATTTGTTTTATTGGTCGTGGAAGTAGAAAATGAGGCATGATAAGTCCCTCATGATTTTCAATGGGATCCGAAGCTAGTGAATTTGGGCAATGGAGGATGAGCTCAAACAGTGCGAATATAGAAGAGTATGTGGTCGTATGTGTTCTTCATTGCTCGCGATGAGCTTGATGTAGGTACATTGCATTGCATCCATGTGGAAGGTGTAGTGCTCCATGAGCTTGTCTAGGAGATGCCTTCGCGTTGTGTATGTAATTCGGAACTGTCAGTTCAATTCAACCATGCACCATTGTTTACTGGGAAATGCCTCTTATTCAATTTCCTTCAATTTTCACTGATGTATTATAAATTTTAATTAGTTAGCTTGTATTCGCACACAGATGTAAGGTGATTGGAATGCTTTTCTTATTCAAACATCCTTGTTGTAGTTCAAGCCTCCTTTTCACTTATCCAAATGCTGGAAAAAAAAATCTGATTTATGTACAGTTGGGTAATGGATTGGGTTTTTGCATCTCAACGTGGTTGTTACTATGTGGAAACAAGCATTCTCATTCTTAACTTTAGTTCATTATCATTTTGTTGGGCAGTGATTGTTGGAGAGATAGCCAATTTTGTAGCATACATATATGCACCAGCTGTCCTCGTGACCCCTCTTGGGGCATTGAGTATCATTGTCAGGTTAGTGTAATTCTGATTTTCTGACTATGTTGGTTTCCTTTATTTATTATCACACATCCCTTCTAACGATGAGTTTCATGTAAATAATGGGCAGTGCTGTTTTGGCACATTTCATGTTGAATGAGAAACTTCAGAAGATGGGGATTATGGGTTGCCTTCTTTGCATAGTTGGCTCCACAGAGATTGTTCTCCATGCTCCAGAAGAACGCACGATAAACTCTGTCGAAGAAATCTGGGAACTAGCCACTCAAACAGGTTCGCTATGGGGTTTTCTCTGTCATTTTAGTGGACAGTCTTATTTCAACTTATTTCTCTGATTGATTTGTGTGCTTCATATGCAGCTTTCCTGTTATATACGGCATCTGCTATAGCTGTAGCATTGGTCCTCATTTTGTACTGTGCTCCTCGCTATGGCCAAACCAATATAATGGTTTATATTGGCATATGCTCTGTCATTGGCTCTTTGACGGTGAGTTGAACTTGTGACATCCGTGTGTGTCCCTCTACTCTTGGTATAATGCTTATCTCTTGTTCTTGTTATGCAGGTTATGAGTGTAAAGGCACTTGGCATTGCAATTAAACTCACATTTGAGGGTGTGAACCAATTCAAATACTTTCAGGCCTGGGTTTTTGCTATGGTTGCTGTTACTTGTATCATCTTCCAGTTAAACTATTTAAACATGGTTGGTATTTTCTTGTGACTAACTTCTTGTCATGTGCTTTTAGTTAGTTGTTTTGAGTACCATTATTTTTTTAAGCTATGATTGCTCGAAAAACATTAAAATGTCTCACTGCACCAAAGATGAAAACCTGTTGGTTAATATTTTAGATGTTAATTTGTTTTTGTCTCTGGTTTCAATCTCTGGTTTCAATTTCTCACTTGATTGGTCTGTTCAACATGATGCATGACATTGTCAAAGTTTTCAGGCCTTGGATACATTCAACACCGCTGTAGTCTCTCCCATCTATTATGCTTTGTTCACATCATTCACCATCTTGGCTAGTGCAATAATGTTTAAGGTATGCCCTTCCTACTAATGTGGTTGTTCACCAAGATCTCATTCTCTTGCTAACTATCTCACCACTGACTCGGTGTGATCCCTTGCCAACTTGCTCTCATATGTAGGATTATTCTGGGCAAAGTGCCAGCAGTATTGCATCCGAGCTTTGTGGTTTTATAACTGTGCTATCTGGAACTACAATATTGCACAGTACAAGAGAACCTGATCCACCCTTCATCACAGGTACGCTTTTTACTATATTTCTGATGGTGTACTGTGTAGGCAGATGGCCTTGGGAAGGTTTATTGGAAAACCAATTGCTCATGGTTGAGTTTTATCAATAGCATTGACTATACCTGCAGTAGAAGTCTAGCAGTTGCATAGTGTATTGTTCCAGATTCAGATTTTGGGTAGTCTCAGATTGGTCCAGGAAAGTTTGAGTGTGTAGTATGAATTGTAAAGCTCATGTAATCTAGTAAATATGAATTTCTTCCCAAGTTTCTTCCATCAGGAGAATTTGCATTCCATCTAGATAAAGCAATAGAAGCATTAAATTGGCTTTCAGGGATTCTGATCGAGCTGGGACTCTTAGTCTCGGACTCAGTCTCATGGATTAGGCTAGAAATAAGCCTTGTGAAAATACGAACTTAGTTTATTAACTCCATGAGCTCCTCACTGAGATGTGCCAATGATGCACCTTCTTCACCAGCCTTGATCCATCCCTGGCCCCTTTGCCATGTCTATATCCTTGCCGGACACTTTCTGAGTGATTCCCTTGTTATTGTAGACTTGTATACCCCATTATCTCCAAAAGTATCATGGCATCTACAAGGCAACGGGGACATGTGGAAACAGAAGGATGAGGATGGACAGTCTCCAAACTTCATCGCGGTTCTCAGATCGGACTACTTCTGTTAGCCGATTATCCATTCTCAGACGCAGTGTAATTGTGCTCTTACATTTGTATGGCTCCCAACATTTGAAGCAACGACCAGCATGGAGCATCGCGATCAAGGTATTTCAGAATCTTTACGAAGGTCAGGACAAGGTCTTGGCATGAATGCTACACAAGTTCAAGATTAGGTTACAAATTTTTGAAGTCTATTGACTCAAGCTTAGGTTCATCGGTCTAGTGATTCATCCACCAATTTTCAGTCAACCATGCTACTTCAGAGATATTTCATTGTGCTGTATAGACTATATAGGCTTTTGTTGTGTATATTTTTTCCATCCAACTAGACCGTGCGAGAATTGGATCTGTGAGTTGGCTTTGATGGATCAATGAGGTCTTTGTGTTGTTCGGTGAAAAGAATTATACTTCGATAAAAATACAGTTTGTTTAGCTAGCTACCGTATAAAATATATTTTGGAAGATATGAAAGAGAGAAAAATAGGAAAATTATTTTGTGCAATCTTGCGGTTATGTACGCGATAAATATAAATAGATTTGATTATTATGAATTTGTGGAGATGATAGAGACTAAAAGTTAACCTATAATTTAATGTGATATATTAAAATTTATTTTAATTTTGTACAATATTTATTTTATCCGAAAAGATATTATTATTTGATTGATATTTCATGGGATCTTTTACGTGTAGGAATTATCATGTAAAAAAAATCAACTTAAAAAACTATTTTGATAATTTATTCATTTGATAAATAGGCTAAAATCTATACATATATGATCAAGCTATAATCTCAACCACTCTCGGTTAGTAAATAATACTCCATTTGTTTCATAAAAGATATAACATATACGTATTTTGTATTATTATATATATATAAATATAAGTCTCTTTTTCATATTAAATAATGTTTGATTGTCCCGTAATATATATTAGATTGAAGTATGTAACTTACACAATCATTTTCACGATAAATTTATTAAAAAAATTATATTATTTTATCGTTGTTCTACGTATATCATATTTTATATTAAAATATATGCGAAATCAAAACGTTTATAAAAATGTCGAGACCGAGGGAGCAGTAGATAGCACCTCAACAACTTTTAGCATTTGTCCTTTTACCAAGAAAATATACTGACAAACGAAGCCTTACCTAATCTGAAACGTTAACACATTCATGAAAAAAGTCAAATGGGAAATCTGACCTCGTATGAATTGAATTGAGGTTTTGTATTTTTTTTGGATGATTGAAATGTTTTGAAGAGATATTGAATTGAATTTATGAAGTTTTTAATCGTTTTCAAGTACTTTTTTGAGTGTACTAACATCATTCCTACGACGATGGTGAATGAGATGATACTCCATATAAAAAGGAGTGAGAAGACCAATAAAAGAAGCCCAGGTCTTTCATTCGTCAATTGAACAGAAACACAAGAAAAGAAGAGCAGCTTCAGTTTATGCATTACTCGCAAACGCTCGAAAACCCTAATTCAGTTACTCCACCGCACAATTCAGGTCGCTCAGACTCGAATCCACACTCTGCTGGAACTTTTGGATTGAAAATGGTTTCCGTATTCCGGTGCTTGGTGACGGCCACAATTTTTTTGGGGTTTGATTTGTGAATAGTGCGACGAAATTATAACGATGATTGTGGATCCGCGGTTTGGGTTTTGAACTCGAATCTTGATAGTGAATTGGATCAACGATTGGTTCTTTAAAGTTTTGGAAAATTGGGTTTTGTTTGGCTGTTATGGTGGGAGTTTAAACAGGGTTGTGGTCTTTGTATTGTGAGATCAGTAACAATGAAATCAAAAAGGATTTGTTCAAACACTAACTAATTGAAATCCTAGACCCGAATTCCAACAGGGAAGGAACAAAATTTAATCTTGTGAAATCATGTCCTTAATTATTAAATAATAACTCAAAAGAAAAGACACATTAAATGAATATAATGTAATTATTAAGACAAATGAAATTATTATAATATTATAGTTTGATTAATATGGACTAAGTATATATTTTCTTTTCCTTATTTTCATTCGGAAGTTCCTTCAAGGGCTCTCCAAGATTTGTCATAGTCGATGAAGAATCTTCTGAAAATCGAATTTTTCTTTCATAGATTATCGAACTTTTTGTTAACAGGTTAAAGATTTTATTTGACCTTGCTATGGATTTTATTTGCAATGACATAACGTCACGTATCATATGAGCTGGAAGCCAGGATATTACATATTGTAAAGATCAAAACTTCGAAATGAGAAGCTTGAACATCATAGCATCACGGTGAAGAGTCATACTCGACGTTGGAGGTGATACATATAATTGGAACTCAAAGTCACTTATAAGTATCATAGTTCGATACTTTTTATTTCACTATAAGATGATAGTGAATCATCTAAACAGTGCTTACAATGGCACTTATGATTACTAGTCTAGACATCATAAAGTGTAAGACATGTAAGATATGAGATGAGGCAATTGATACAAGTTGGTATCATGAGATTGTCATATAAAGTCAAACATAAAATTATCCTCTTGAGAATCCAATAAAGGATAAATCATAATTAAAGGGGAATGGGGCTAAAACCTTACTAAACTGGTAGGATGGTAACCCAACCCAAACTTAGAAAATACCCTTATATTTGGATTTAATGTGGGAAAAACAAGTTGTTATGATCGGTTATTGTATTGTCACAAGCTTTGTCCCCAAAAAATAAACAATACGATTCCGTTGCGTTGTTACGATTGAGTTATCATCTCTCTTAGTGAGATTTAAATGTGCGTTAATAACGAAGTCACAAAATCTCACCTATATGAACCAGAAACGGTGTCGTTTGTCATGGGATGTGGTTTACAACATAGATATTCCCGAAATCGGGATATGCACATGATCATAAAAGTGCCGAGTGGAATTCTCATTTGAGGTAAGAGAATTGTATACATGTGGTACCCCCGTGTATATCACAAGATTTGTTGTTTTAATCTTAGAACACCAACTAAATTTATTTGACTTTGAAAACCTTACACTAAGAATTGTTTGATGCAAAAGCCACCTATCCTTATGCCTATCCTTATGCATATAAGACTCGGAGACTAATCTGGCACCAGAGCATCAAAGCTGTAGTCTCACTGCGTGCCAGGGTTACAATTGTTGGAGTTCGCGACTACTATACTGTGAGCCTTGTCGAGACGCTTTCCGCAAATTGGCAACACATTAGCCCCCTTGTTATACACAGGGGTGAACCTCATTGCCTTGATCACCGCGATGAACAAGAGGCGAAATCTGATAAAGGGGACCTAAGATCAGGAATGTGGGTGTGACATGGTCTGTTGGACTCGATCACTTGATTGATGCAATGGAAAGTGCTGATATTGTTGTAGCTTGAGCTTTCATGGACTTCCCTCCAAGGAATGAAGGTTTCGAGGGCGACACCAAATTCGTCGGCCAAGTGGCCATGGCTTATATTCCGTCCCATCAAAATAAATTTGAAATATTGATTTATTATAAATATTAAAAAATCACTTGATTTTGTATCATTTTATTCAAATATCCTTTGTGATTTTATAAAAGTAATGAGATGAATTATGGGTAGGTAGTGTGAAAAAGAAAAAAAGAGAAAATGTTAGATATATGAGTAGATAGAAAAAAAAATGACTATGAAAATGATTTGACATAAAATAAAGATAATATTGATATTTTAATATCAAAATCTTGTTATATTAGAAAACCTCATAATTCATTTGAAACATTAATTTTCAATAATGTATTGTAATTCATTTGGACGGAGAGAGTAATAAAGTTTATCGAGAGTGTAACAATAGTAATTTTCTCCCCGAATGTCAACCAAGTGGTTCCCTTCACCGCCGAGATTCTTAAAGCAAACCAAGTTTTTGCAGCAGGGCGTTTGATTGGGGTTACAAGTTATGTTTCTTATGTTGCAAGAAAGGATCATAGAGGAGAAGCTAGGGTATCACTTGTCTCGCAGTATCCATTGTTCATTTTGGGCGGGGAAAGAGGACCCATGACACTGCCGGCTCTCCATTATATATTGTATTCATTATACATTCGTTAACAGAAAACAAATGCCGAATTTCTGTAAAATCACAGTCGAGGAATTTAGCATTGACGAAGAACTATTTACAAAAAGAAAGTACTCAAAAGTCGTTACCTAAGAATTTGAAAGTACTATGAAAAAGAAAGATCTCATATTAGTTTATAAAATTGCTTGGAACAATCTGAAGTAATTTTTTTTTTTTTTTTAACTTCCTAGGAGATTTTTGTAACTATTTCACCATGAGTGTCATTCTCCATTCTGAATCTTCTCACTGATTGGCCAAGTTTACAGGAAAATAGAACTGCTTCTGCTTCTTCTTCTTCGGCCAGCTAACACATCATCAATGTATGGGTGATGGCTAACATTTCTTACAACATTAGAGTTCCCATCTAGCTACCACATTGAGTAACACATTGTTCTCTCGCAACTGGTGTGGTGTTTTTGTCAAATTTCATCGTAGCTAATAACAGTAGTGCTTGCAGTATTACAACAATAATGCAACACAACGCTAGTAAAAAACACGAGAGACGGAGAACCCACGCTTTTATGATTTTGCGTTCCGGCTTTCGTTGATAAAAATGGGAATGTGAATTTCTATGAAGCACAAAGAAATTGTTTTCATCACGACAAAAAAACAAAAAACAAAAAAACGATGTTGAAGGGAAATATGCAGTCAACTAATGTTATCACCAAATATGTCTGGACAAGATTCCCATTTGCCATGTTCCTTTGCCTCCCAATATCCACCAACATAACGATACGTTCCGGTGTCCTTGTCTTTCTCGAACCATCTTGGTTTCCAACCCATCTGCTGCATCCTCCGTGCCTGCGTGATCATAAAGGAAGAAGCAAAATAACTTCGTTTAGGATCATGATGGTTATGTATCATGTCACACAATGTAACTCGAAGTGACCACACAAAAACCAAAGTCGAGTGATGGCATTCAGATGGTGATTCACCTGCCGCTGCCTCTGTTCCAGACACAACTTCTTTAAATTGGCAAGCTCGTATTCACCATTCTCCAAATGCCTTTGATCAGGTCTCAGCCTTGAATCTGTCGGCGGTAGCTTCTCCTGGTAATAAAATCATTAGGGCCAACAAATGCGGATGGCTTGTGCAAGAGGAAGACAAAAAGATTTTAAACGAAGAAAGGAAAAGAATGACTTTTAAATAGAAGAACTTTTTCCTCTACCTCGAGTCCAGGAGTTAGCTCATTCAAAGTGATTGCAAAGCTCGTTAAGTTGTATCTTGTTTGGTGCTTAGGCGGTGCAGCCCGTCGCCAAAGTAGTTGAGCTGT
Source organism: Drosera capensis (assembly GCA_001925005.1). NCBI lineage: Eukaryota > Viridiplantae > Streptophyta > Magnoliopsida > Caryophyllales > Droseraceae > Drosera > Drosera capensis. Next base: position 83,119 of record LIEC01012574.1, on the reverse strand, counting down.
TGACTCTGAATTTGATGCCTTAACTTTGCCAGAGAAATCACCATTAAGATAATACAAGCTTTCATCCCATTTTCCAAACAAGGTCGCCACAACCTTACCACTTCTATCATGCACAGTCCCTTGTACCTGTGAGTTATTGGTTACTGAGGAAGTCCATGATAGAAGCAAGGCAGCAAACAAGCTAGCATACACGCCAATAAAATTTGTGCAGATACAAATTTTCTTATTGATCCTTGCAGATCTATCTTTTATGATAACAGTTATATAAGGACTAAGAAGGATCAAAGTAGTACCTGACGAGGATTCCTACCAATGACAGACTGCTCTTTGAATTTTATCTTACAAGAGTAATCCCCATTGCCCTGTATGGACATTGTACCATAGTGGTCGCAGTAGGGTTTCCCGAGGATAAGGTTATAGATGCAAGTCGTTACCTGCAAAACTCTATTTCAGTAGATTGTCAGAAGAAATTTTGGTAGTTTGGAAATATTTGATTTCATGGTTTACGCACTTTGCTCCATCTGAAAACTTCTCCATCATCAAACTCCAGAGTAAGAACACCGACAGGATCTAGCTGGATTGACCGACCCCAGAATTTATTCCTTAAATTTGAGTCCCCCCACATTTTCCATCCTTTACCCTCACAGTGACAAGCAAGAATCATGGGATGATGACTAACCTTAAGATAGCAAAAAGTAGACTGCAATAATCAGACATACGCACAAAGAATGCAATATTCTTACTGGAATAAACAGAATACCAGACTTAATTTCGAAAGTTTTAAACAATAGATGAATACCTTCTCAGAAATAAACCGAAGACCCCTATCAGGATAATCAGCTTCATAAGTCTCTCCCATCAGCGGGTTGAACGGCTTACAGGTTCTTCCATCTGTAGAAGCATATCCTGACATAGCAAATGCTGCTATGTGAAGTAACCTTTCAAGGCTATTACCCTGCAGAGATTTCTCGAGATTATATTCTCATCATACTTGATAGCCACACAAAGACATGCAGTTGTTAAATACCATGATTAGGCATATATTAGCTAGATAAGATAGAAGTCAAAATCTAGATTCTGACCATTTTACCCATTTCATATGCTCGATCAATAAGGTGAGAATACTCAAGGTCTTCGAAGCACCTCTGCAAAGAAGAGAGTGGCTCATTGAAGTAAACTGGAAGGCAGACTTTACTGAGATCCTTTCCAATGTTATCTTTAATCAATGACCATAAACTGACTCCTCCCTCTTTCTCAACCGGGTCTGGCAATTTCTTTCTGCGACTAATACAAGGATGATCGGCTTCCATAGATCTGGAATTGGGATCGACCTCGTCCTCAATATTAGAAGATCCGTCATCATTAGAATCAAACGATGAGCTTCGTAACTCAGACGCACTAGTCCTAAAAGAACTTGAAGAAAAAATGTCCATCGTGTCATAAAATACAATGTCCTCATCCTCTGTTTCCTCCTCCCCAGCATCATTGACACCAGTGTTATCATCAGGATCACTTGAGCTTTGTTCTTGACTATAGTCTGAGATATTCAATTTGAAAATCAAAATAGAAACACAAATCAATAAAGCACTCGAAAAGACGGATGAAGATATTTTCTGGTCATAGCTCAATACTTCCTAATAAAAGAAAAAAAAAATACCCAACAGGTACACAAGCCAGCCAAATGCCAACATAACAAGCAAACATCATAAGCTGCAACCGGAATTTGCAATGGTGCATTACGTATATAGATTAATTACACATTTCAACATCAGACATCTTCCTCTCTTTAAAGCTTCAAAGAGGGCATTTTTCCTCACCAAGGAATTTCATGGTTGCTGTATCATTATACCTCAAATCGTCCTGGTAATGCATACCGATATATTAGTAAATTGTACCGCTAAGGAGTAGTAACACCTGACTTCATAACCATATCAGTTATCACGACAGGCGCATCAACTATTCAACGGGTATGTTGCTCACATAATTGTCTCTTTGCTCCATATTGCCAAATCAGTATCCAGTATAGCTTTAGTTCAGTCCTAGAGAGCACGACCATCATTTTTTTTTATTGTTGTGCTACAAGGAATACATATTAACCATCAATACCAACAATAATTCTTGATTCCATCTATTTCAAAATTGGATTTGATCACACAAAGTTTGATACCACAAACAACCTTGTTATCAAACAAAACCACACGCATATAATTCTGTAGTTTTGCCTTATTTGCATCAACTATGAGATCAAAAATCTGTCCAATAATCTTTTATACATGGTCACCCAATTTAAACGTTGGTAAGCAAGCAAAATCCACGAAATTGCATCACTGCCTAACGACCAAACGACTAGTGTATGAGCAAAAGGAAAGTTTAAACAACCAGCCCAAACAGAAATATACTTGTAAAAACAATTATCATATGAGCAAGGAAAAAACATTTACCCAGGGTAAGGTAGATTGATTGATAATATAAACAAGGGAGAAAAGAATCAGTGGCTAGCCACATATAAAGTGATATGTGTTAGACCATTGCATTTGAAAACCAACGACCAAAATAGTTGAGACATACCATAATATTTGTCTTGTATATGCATGGAGGAAGCTCCCCTCTCCTTTATTGATCTTCGGTTCTCATCGACAATTGTGTTCTCCAAATCGAATTTCTCCGTCTGGAATATACCATGGAACAATGATGGTGTAGATAGTGAGAGATCAAAAACAACTGATACAAGAACTTCAAGTAGAGAAGAAATATGATTCATAATCAAATTTCAGCACTCTAATTGATAAACCTAGGTTACCCATGAGAATTCCACCATAACTTCTTCTTTTTTTTCCCAAGAGAAAGGAGGGCATGATCAGAACACCAGGCATGACCTCCAAATTTGAGTAGCTAATCAACAGTAATCAACTAATCATTGATCCCTCATCTGATAACGGAGAACTTGACATACTAAAGCATATTCAGAAGTAATGCCAGAAGACGATTAAATATTCCAAGGCAGAACTTCCAAAAAAATTCTATTAAGAGCATCATAGTGAATTGACCTTTGGAGATTGGAAGGGCAAACTAAGTCAAGCAACACACTAATTAGAACTCTAGAAAGGCAGCAAGGGTGTCATTGGATACCTAAATATACCTCTAACTGGCGCAATGCATCAAGTAGTAGCATCTCCCTCTGCTTAAGAACCAAAAGCTGGTTGTGCATCGAAGAGAACTCTGTCCTCATTATCATCTCACTGTATTGTATTACACCCTCACTCACTCCTTCCACCAGAAGACGCTGCCTCAGCTTCTCTGTTGATACATCTAGATCACTTGGTTCCTTAAGTAACTCATCATCAGACACCCGGGGGAACATGCTTTTAACCGCTTGTAGTGCATCGATCCATGCAGCACGAGCCTCCCTCGTCTCCGCCCTCAACCTTATCCTCTTAGTTCCTGTGAATATGGAAAACCTCTTGTCGTCCGACCTACTCAACCTAATGGTAGAAATCTGCACAAAAGCAAAACAAACAAATTTAAGAATCACCTATGTCAGAATATCACTTCAAATCCTCACCATTTCATATAGACTGACATCATGGCAGCATTTTCCTCATAAGAGATGACTTCTAACAATACAACGATGATCATAGGTTGATTTTGTCTCCTCAATTTCTAGACTCTAGGGGATCAGTTTGACCTATGGATCAGACAATTAATTCACTCAATGAATAAGTTCATTTTGGATGAGTAACATAGCGGTCAACCTTGAGGTGGATTTCGCCGGCAGGGACACACCGGCGAGATGGTGATCTCCTCCTACTCGATGAGATCCTTCGAAATAACTCTTCTCCTATCACTTTCGCCCCTCTCCCGGCGTCATACCCGACGGAGACCCGATCCCTCCCACGAACCTTGTAAAACGACAACACAGCATCCCTCAACACGAACCACCGCGGCCGCCATCCTCTCCCGTAATTCACCCACTTATACAACACACCACAGATCCCTTTCCCTACCACATCGTTCAACGTGATCTCGGTTCCCGAATCAGCCGGAGAGGTCAGCGATCGCGACATTATACGAGCGCCGCCGCCGTCGCTCCGGCCCGGGGACGAAGGGACGGAGAGGGATCGGAAGGAAGGGGAGGGACTCGGCATGTTGAGGAGGTCGGTGAGGGTCTGCGAAGTCGTTTGCGGCGATCGTGGGATGTCGCCGGCCCCGGAGCTGACGCAGCAGAGCGGATTCTGCATCGTATTGTTGTTGGATTCGAATGAATTGAAGCATTTTGTGCGGAAAGCTTATAGGGGAATTTTGAGGGGAAAATTTTGGTGGATCGGCGAGGGATTTGGGGCAGGAATTTCTCTCGGCCAAGTGATGATCGGATTCTTGGGGGGTTTGTGTGGAGAGGGGAGTGATGATGAGCCTCGGGGGATGTTTGTCAAATTTAGCCGACATCCAAACAATCCTTTTCAGCAAGAGGTTCCAACAAGACCAATTATGAATAATAAAAATATATTAATTTTATTTCACCCTAAAAATATATTTTGATACAAATCATTCCTAATCATAATAGGAATATTTTAGTTTAAAATTTAAATACATTAATCACGTTCAAAATTTATAAAAAATAAAAAATCTGTATATAAATTGATCTAAATTATATTCTCCATCACATCCACTTTTCTGATTACGACACATTACACTCATTTTATGTTTTCTACGTATCTCATCTGGAGTTCGACTTTGCTGCTTGAAGATTCTTGCGTTTCTCTCGTTCCATACCTCACAAAACAATGCAGCCATCATCTTCCTTCTCACCTTGGCTTTGTGCGTATTGCCTCGAGTGGTCTTTATCATCCAATCAACCCGGCTTTCTCATGTTGTTCATCCATCCTTCTTCTAGCTTCTGCACAACAGCTTTCATATAAGAGTATAACAGAAAAACATGATCTCTGCTTTCAACTTGGCATCCACATAACTCACAAGTATCTCATATAGAACCTCCCATTGCATCAGTTTATCCTTTGTACGAAGCTTATACAACATCATCATCCACGTCATGAAGCTTTGTCTAGACTGAATATCCTTATTCCAGACTATCTCATTGCCTGCTTCTTCTCTCTGAGCATTTCACAGCCTTTCTTCACATTATATCCATTCTTCCTTGTTGCCCTACTACCATCAACTTTTATTGCAGCTTCTAATTTTTCCAACATAGTATCTTGAACAAGCAGCAATGTATTCCATGTCTAAGGATAACCCATCTTCCTTTTAACATGTCAAAAATAAGATTAATTATGAATATCTTTTGATGGTGTCATAATAACGATTTTTTTTATCTTTATTTGGACATTGTCAAAAGGTACTCATAGTTAATATTGTTTTATAGAGAAAAACGAACTGATCATTTTTCACTATTTTGTTGAATAATCGGTCAATAATTCAAAGGTTATGATTAATATCAAATTGAATATTTCAAGAATTGACTTGACACGCGTGTTGATGTAAAATTTGACACGCGTGTAACAATATTCAAACGAACAATGTAAATTTACAATGAAACATCAATAATTATATAAATTACGTATTTCAAATAATATAATTTATAAAACAATCAAACATGATTTGATATGAAAATAAGATTTGTTTTCATACATATAGAATAATACAGAATACATATTTGTTATATTTTTATGGGACGGAGGGAAAAAAATTACCTAAGATGCTAGCTTTTGCGGCATTTTCCAACAAAAAATAAAATAAAAAGAAAACCAGCATAAAACGTCACGAGTGATACGCTTAAATGCCAAAAATAAAATGCTATAACTTGAAACACTTTACATATAGTTTCCAAATAACAAAAAATGTGTTTTTAAATAGATGTTCCCGATTTACTTCAGGTGCATGAAGACGGGGAGACAAATGTTTCAGCGGGGAGGGACACGTGTCTTTCGTAGATGTTTTGGATGAGGAGATGAATTTCCGTTGTTGGAGGTGGCACTTTCAAGGGTCAGGATGCTTTGGGAAAGGAAATATCATGTGCATATACGATGCTGATCCTGGTCCCTTAGATGCTGGTTGTTTTTTTTTTTTTTTTTTGTGATTTGTGGAAATGGACGGTGTAGATTGTGTGCGAGAAAGTTGCATAAGAAGTATATGAAGGCAAAACCATTACTTCAAGTATAAGAAATATAGCTACATTTTAGAAAAGATTGTTGCATCATGGAGTTCATCCAGAAGTTTGTCGAGGATCGAAATTGGAAACCTGTCCCTTATCACAAAAAGGTCTAATCAATAAAAAATAAAAACTGAATACAGATCGGATAATACCTATTTTAAACATGTCTCAAAATTAGTGAAATGATTTGACTTGAATCTTTTTTTTTTTCTTTTATGGGTTGAAAATGATTTATTTTATCAATACATCCTCACGTTTAGAAGTAGCAGTGAGTTCTTGTTATGATATACATATATAAAAAAGAAGTTAACGGAATTATGTATATAAAAAAGTTTGTAAGGAACAACACACTTCATTATTTTAGAACCTTGTAGAAGCAATATTACTTTAAAAAAGAAAAAAGAAAAAAAAGATGGAGGCCGTAGCACTCAATTAGATGCCGATACTACAGGATTACCTGAAACTAGAAGATTTGTGCATGAACCTAACCCATATATCGTTGCAAATATGATACGAAGTATATAGTTACAATATCTTCTAAATCTAATACAATAGTTAATGAAAATTCCCACGATTGAAAACTCTTAAATTTTGGTATTCTGTGCATGTCATGGTATCAGAGCTAATAAAACGTTGTCATCCTCCATCCTGAAAGCAATGGCAAGCAACACTTCCACACACAGCCCGGCTTCGTCACCCTTGACAATCAACACAGCCAATTCCACCACAAAAGGACTTTTCCACGTCTCAATAATCGATGGCTGGCGCACTAAATTCCTTGTCAAATGTCAAAAATATCGTTTTGATCAAACTTATTCGAACAAGTTATCTTTTGTGGCGATCTCAGTTTATGTCACTTGTACGTGCAACCCAATTGATGAGTTACACTTATGGATCGGTGTCATGTCCACATGTTCAAGTTCCGAATCCTGCATATGCTGAATGGATGCTCCGAGATCATCTTCTTCTCCGTTGGTTGAGTATCATGACTCACATCGTTGGGCTGCAAACATCTTGAGACGTCTGGGCCACTCTTGAACGACGGTTTCTCTTCTCAATCACGACCAAGAATTTTACAGCTCCGGTATAAACTTCAAACAATCAAGCGTGGCAGTAGTTCCATCTCGGAGTATCTCAATCGTATTAAAAATATTGCGGATTGTCTTGCTGCTGCCGGAAAAGCAGTGTGATAAGGATTGACCGAGTCCTACTCTCTCCACTACGTTTGCTATATTCATTCAGTTTAGAATGATGTGTTATACATTATGTTAGGATGAAGGGCGAGGCTGCTATGGGAAGCTGAAGCATATATGGAAAACAAACAAATCAGTGAAGATAGACATGGCTCAGGGGGCTTACGAGCTGGTGGAAGGCATCGTTAACTCAAAACAGTTGGGATTGAACTACATCTTGCATATGGTAGTCTGTGAGAACTTTCACGGCGTCAAGCACATCTCGACGTGCCTCGCTGTACACAAATGTTGGGTGAAACCTATGCTCTGCAATCCAGCATCGTTAACGGACTATGAAAAACAAGTTTTCGATGAAGTCATTGAAGGGTTGAAGTTGCAAAGAGATTTGGGTCTCGACATTGCTCAGAGGTACATCGGGTAGGCGGGTAGTGAAAACTTATGGTTCATGTAATAACCGGGCATCGGTACCAGAGATGATGAGTCTTGACTGGTGTCGAGTCGTGTGTTAGTCGTATCTGACTCGAGCCGTGTGTTAATCGTTTTTGAGTCGAGTTCTGTCGGGTCATGTAACAAGGAGCCAATCACTCATTGTCCCTGGATGATTATCCTCTTATTGTCTTCGTAAAGACCAATTTGAAATCCTAATTAACGTGTTGAATTCGTCCTTGAATAACAGGAAAACAAAGGTGGATCGATGCATGTGCTAGCAGTTGCTTGTGTTGCTGCTGCAGGAGAATTACAGGAAAACGGCTATGTGATCATGAATCAAATTATTGATCGGTCTCGCATAGGAATTCCTTTATGGCTCATGAGCACATGGGACTGTTGATGATATCAGCCTGTTTGCTCTTTCCTTTGCAGCTTCGTGATGAAATTCTCTAATCGAGAATATGATGATTGGAGAAAACTTATTACGAATGTAATCACTTGGATCTTAATAGGTCTCGCATAGGATATAACCTCATGGTTGGACTTGTTCTAAACACAAATACTAGCATGAGTCAAAATAAAACACCATCGTCCCCAAGTTTGTCTTCGTTTGCAATTCAACCGAGGAAAAGATCGAGGAGAAAACAAGGAAGGATACAGTATATGTAGAAAATATGATATCAGTGAAAACATTATAAAACATACGTAACAGCAAGATGAACAGTTTTCTGAGACGGATAAATTCATAAGAACTTTGATCTGTTCTATAGCAGCTTTCTGTAGCAAATCTACAGCAAGATGGACATTTTTCTAAGAAGAATAAGACCAACTTTCTCCCGTCACTCAGACAACTCGTATGGGCCGAATGGTTCTTGAATCATGATATCCCTCTTTCAACCACAGAGAGAGACCCAACAGCTATGCGACATTGACCACAGCTCGGCCGATGATGCTGCCCTTGTTAAGATCTTCATATGCTTTCCCAGCATCTTCAAAATCATACTTTCTCGACACAGCTGCGGTCAGATTGAAGGTGCCTGTCTCTGCTAGTTTAATCAACTTGGGAAGATCTTGTCTCGCCCTTGCCCCGTACGATCCAATGATCTTCACCTGCGAGCCAGCATTGTCAAATACGCTGTTGTTTCATGCTAGCCTGGTATGATTCACAGGCATGATAAAAGTGAAACCAAGAAAGGAAGCAGGTGCACCTGCCTACGAACTAGACGATTTATGTCGACCTCCCCTCGGGCACTGGAGTCTGCAAGTCCTATCATGACGGCTTTCCCTCCATCACGAACGCTCTGTGTGCACTGCAAAAAGGTTCGTGGCTTCCCCAGTGCTTCAACCGCAATGTCAACTCCCACTCCTCCAGTGATTTCCTAAGAATATCATGAAACTGAAAGCATGAGGAAAGTCTTGAACAAAACCAATTTGCACTTTGCAGTCACGTCCAGCAGGAAGACCATATTCATGATCCACAGAACAAGGTATAAAGATTTTTCAAAGTCCATTAATCGAATAAAAAAACACTTAATAATCACATACGCTAATACCATCAGCTGAAATAGAAAAACTGAACAAGCTTGTCATCATTCACTGGGTATCACTTTCAACTAAGATGTGGTTGCCCAAAAATGGAAGAAAAAGAAATGAGTAATCAATGTAAAATCAGAAAGAAGATTAAGAAACAAAATAGCAAGATATGTAATTATGTGAGAAAGATAAAAATCATACTTTAATCTTTTCTACAACATCTTCCTGTAGTGCATTAACTGTGTGTGTCGCACCAACAAGCTTAGCTTTTTGCAGTTTTTCATCACTGATGTCCACAGCAACAACAATAGAGGCACCAAACGCTCGTGCAATCTGCAAACAACTGGGGAATAGATTGCTAATCATGGTGGTTGTCAACAAAATGACTTGGAAGTAAAAATGAAATGGAGACGCTTGAACTGACGTAGTTTTAATCCAAATATTGAAAGCATTTTTAACTACTGAAGGATTTCCTCTATAACCCTGCATACGCAGAGCATAACTAAAGGATTGCCCATAAAAACCTCTTTATGACATGATCTCCAAATTCACAATATTGGTGCACCCCAGTGATAAAACCTCAATCCTCACAGGTCGACTTTGGCAGTCTGTCTTTCGTTTTAGTAGTGATTTACTGTTCTTGGCATGTCCGGATCAAGCATTTCTTTCATGCATGTGGTTACTTCAACACCATTTTCTGAAGTGAACCAAGCAACTGACACTTCAGAAAATTTGCTAGATTTTTACTGCATACCGTTTTGTGGATGGGATTGATTTGAATAGTTAAGATAAAATATGCCCTCTTACAATGTGAGTTACAAAGTACGAAAAAAGATGCTGACTATAGGAAAGGACTGTCATTTGAGTATTACAGCAAGAGTGACTAGTGAGCAATTCATGAACTAAAAAGTTGATGTTCAAGTTAATCGAAGGGAATAACATTTAATCATAGCACATACCTGGAGCCAACACCCCCGATTCCAATCACAGCAACTGTGTCACCACCACGAACCTCAGCTGCATGAGTCATAGCTCCATATGCAGTGAAAACTGCACATCCTAAAATTGCTGACTCGGAGTATGGCAACGAGCCAGGCAGTGCAGCTAAGCCATGAGCAGGAACTACACAGTATTCTGCTAAACCTCCCATACTGTACATAAACACAGGTTTCGCTGCACATGTAGGATGCATATTCTGATTATATTGAAGAAGACCGTCATATGACTACAATGAGAAACACAAATCACCAAGGCATAAGCATTATTGCGCTGGAAAAAAAAAGACCCAGGAGTGAAGAGCTTCAGTGCATTTTCTGAACTTCAAGCTGCTCAGACAGTTTCAAATTGATCCAGACAGTTTCAAGTTGTTTAGGGGGTGGGGGTCGGAGATGGGTATTAGGCAGAAAGAGCAAAGAAGACAAGCCACAATGTTAGAATTCGACAAGATACACTTGCACGCATAAAATGAGTTTGATTTACGAATGCACCAATGACACTTTTTCCAGCTCTCCCCTCCATGGCTAACTGCACAAACATAAATGACCTTGGTGCCAATCATCTCCTTCCCCATGAACATCATGTTTGGCCAAGTATAGCTACTATGCATATTAGAAGTCACTGATGCCCGGCACAGACATTGGACTAGTACTAAATTAGCATAAGCAAAAGCTCAAATCAATCCACTGTCTACAAAATCTACAACAAACAGAATAATGGATGGATGTTGGTTGAGCGGAAGAAGACAACAACACTGTAAACTCATGTAACGGAGATTAACTACCATTGCTTCTCAGGAACAGCCGTGTTTCACCATCATAGAGTGTTCCTTTAGCTCGGTTATAAGCAAAGAAATCTTCACAGAGATCATCTTGACCCTGGTACATGCAAAATATTAGTTATTAATAGCAAGCAGACATTTAAATGAGAGGACTTTATAAAAATGCATGCCTACCTTCGAACAGAAGGAACAGCTACCGCATGGCATGATAAATGCTCCAACAACGTGAGACCCAATCGGAAGTCTGAAAGAATTCAGAAGTCCCAAACTTATCAATTTTAACTTGGCAGCTGAATGTAATACGCATTTCAGCCCACCAAACTATGACATAGAAGATGAAAATTCGGACAACCATGAACCTTTGGGTAATTTTTCTATCTGTATCTGGACCATGTTCCACCACTTCGCCTGTTATCTCGTGGCCAATGACACAAGGGCTAGGAAAAGGAAGCTCCCCCTTAATCACGTGGAGATCCGAGTGGCAAACTCCACAGGCTGCACAGAAAGATCTGTTCATCATAAACCATCATAAGTTCTTAAACAAAGATGTAAGAGAATCAGAAGTGTCATTCAAAGGATTATGGATGTGTCCTTGGAGCTGCTTTTTAAAATTTAAGGTGGCTTGGTTCGTGATGCTATTTAAACCCACGGAACTGTTGTATTCCAAGTAAGAATAGACATGAAAACGTGATGTTCAGCAACTCGTAAGTGTTGCTTTTAAAAGGCATAAACTTGACTTGAGCTATCAAAATCCTGACTCCAAGCTGGCATCGATATAACTCCAAAGAGTCTAATGCTCCTGCATGGACACTATCCCCCTCAAAGTTAACCTTGTCGTTGATATAACTGTGTGAACTCGGGATTGTGTCGTCGAAATTTGCTTTACTATGTATGATATCAAATTGTCAATAACACCCTAGTCAGCTCATTCTCATTGAGAACTGAGTCCCATAAACTCTCCCCTCTTTTCGGGCAAAGCAGAAATAATGAGTTCTCTTTATTAGAATCTGCCTACAAAGATTGTTATATATCACACCGAATTCCAGGCCCTAGCAACTGCATAATCCCTCACAAAAGGAGGAGTTGAAGCTAATTGACATAACTATGAAGCAACTGTGCAACAATTCAACTCATCGTGATTATAGTGATCAAATATCAACATCAACTGTTCTAATCGTGCAGAATACAATCAATCAAAGACTCACTCCCTCAGTCCCTCCCGCATAGGTATCAAACTTATCCGCATTCAACAAATCCAAAAACTCACATCACTTTCACATCAATCAATCGAACATAAACCACGTCAAGTTTCACCTGTACTTGCTAATCACAATTCCGATCCATGAATTTCACAATCAAATCCACAACGAATCACATCGAATCAAACCAAAAGCAACGACCAAGCGCAAAATACCGAACCAATACCCTTGGTTTTGACGAGAACCTCATTCGCCTTGGGCCGAGGCATATGAAACTCCTCGATCCTGAGAGGCTGACTCGGCTCAGTAAACATCACTCCTCTCATATACGAACTCCCGCCGCTCACATTATACGACGCCAAAGACGAATACGCCAATGACGAGGAAACATCGGAAACCGACTTCGCATCGCTCGGATCACCAGCGCCGCCGCCGATGGGAGTGTTTGTGGAGGAAATGCCGCGGATGACAGCGGTGGCGCCGCGGAATGGTGTCCATGAGAGTTTTTTGATCGATTTGCGGAGTAGAAACGCCATTGGCGGTGATCGGTGAAGTTTCGCCGGTAAACGTTGATCGGCGGCGAGAGAGTGGGGTTGTTGGCAAGTGGATATAGTGAACGTTGACGCAGCAAGTGAGAACTGAGATGTTGATGATCGTTATCTTACCCACTGATTTCCGATTATAGTGGTATATCTTTGCAAGTTGCAACACGTAAGAATAAGAATATCTTTGTAAAATACATGTAGATTCAACCTAAAATATATCTCAACTCATAAATATTCCAGGCTTAAGTCGTTTTTGCATGAACAAAAGTTGATACATAGAAAAGACTGGCCAACAATCAAGTGAATCTTTGAAAGATCTATATAATGAATCTCTTTTTATTCTTTCTTTTATATCTCTACCTTGGTTCGTTATTCACTCGAACAATTAGAGTCTGGAAGTCAATCCATGGCAAGTGTTCGATTCTATTATGACATAGATATTAAGACACAAGGAACACTTTTCTGTCATTCTAATAAAATCTTTTAATGTCAAGTCCTTCAAAATGAGTTCCTAATGAAATTCATTTTTAATTAAGATATAATTTATTAATCTATATATTAATTTAGTATTAATTAGTAGTTAATTCAAAGAAGATTTACTAAATAAATTGAGAGAAAATCACGGAGTTACTCGAGAAAAAATCAATGAGTTGACTTGAGAAAAGAAAGTCAAGAACTTATAGATATACAAAGTGCGGCTTATAGATCTAGAAAGGAATCTAAAAAAGTCTTGTATTAATTATCAAACTGACTTGAAAAGGCTAAAGCCAAAAAGAGAAAGGAAGAAAAGTTAACCGAGAAGAAAACAAGAGTTCGACCCCAAAATTTCAAACGAAATCTAAAAAATCTAAGAAATAGAATAAATATCAAAAAAAAAAAAAAAAGGTTGTTCAATTAATGCATAAGACAGAGTTCCTTCTTGACATTCTTAGAGAAAGGCTAAACCGGAGTTGGTTGAATATATTTAGCAAAATAACCTAATCCTTTTTTTTGTAAGACCTGCATAGAAATAGGCCACTGATGTGAGTAAAGCTAAAGCAACAGTAGTATTTATATCATTCGTAGGTGCAGCTAACTCCCCATGAGGTAATTGTATGATTTTCCAAGGAAAAAGAGCCCCTGACCAATTAGAGACAAAAATAAATAAGAATAGAGCACCAATAAAAGGAACCCAAGGACGATATATGAGTAACGCCTAAGAACCTGTCTTTGGGAGGGAAACAACAGCTGAAAAGCGACTGCTAATGTTTCAAAGAGCTTACAATTTCCAAAATAAACAAAGCAACAATCTTTTTTTCATCTTCATTCACGAGTTTTTATTTGTTTCCATGTCCCCTTTAGACCCCGACCACTGGTAAGATAGATCGAGGTTTATTATGACTGCGTTAAAACCAATGTGTACAAGATTGTTTGTATAAAAGGTTAGCCACTTACGCATTACGATAGATAGTGTTGATGATGAGACAAGGGTCGCCTATTGTCATTTTTTGGACAGCAATTATGCATATTGCAACATAAAGCTATTTCAAATTTATTTTTTTTATTCTTGGTTTTTTGGAGTGTTGGATTTCCTTGCTGTCCAACAGTGAAAACAGGAATCCCTTATCGTTGATGAAGATCCAAGTGGAAGAATTCGTTCTAAACAAAATGATCTGTAGACGAGGAAAGTTTTGTACGTAAGGAAAATTGATTCAAAAGAACATATTCCTTCCACTTTAAAAAAAATTACAACACTTCTGTAACATTCTATTTTGAATGCACGGAACAAACGCTTGGGTTAATACCCGATTTCATTCAACAACCATAGGGACATAAAACTCCTGATACAATATCCATTTGGAGATAAAACTCCTGGTACAAATTTTCAACAAAATGTAACGGAAAAGAATACATGTGTTTACAGTCAAAATGACTATTTATACAAAAACCAAGTTCCAACAATCCCAAAACAATCCTGGTTCTTGATTATTCCACTACAATTAACCCAAATCAACGGTAAACAACACCCATCAAAAACTACAGAAGCCCAACTTTATTCCACAAAGTCCAAAACCAGTCCATGTCCCATCATCCAAACCCTAGACACAACCCATAATCCACCATTTCAAATCCCATTCCCAAAACATCATAATACGTGACCACCGGTCCTCCACACGTGGACTAGCACACAACACCTCACCAACCAGTCAGTCAACTATTCCCCATACTCCAATATCTGCAGATCCAAACTCCATCAACCAAACCCCCCAACATTTTACTAAGGGTTTGGTTTTGAAAGACATGGATGTTATTTGGAACAAGTTTGAATTATCATTTTTAATTTTTTTTTGAATATAACGTTGAAAAGAATCATGAAAATAGGATTAATATATTCAATGAGTTATAATCTTTGATCTTATAGATGATCTTAATTTAGAAATACAAATAACAAACTTCATATTATTCGAAGATTTGCGAAATCGGAATAAAAGTTATTTCTTATTCGTGTTCATCATAAGATCGATAACATTTGTTTTATTGGAATAAAATCCTACTCCCAATTTTTTTAAAACAGCCGCCACATTCCAACTCCAATCCACGGTCTCCACAACGTCAACACCAAAACCATCCTATACACACCATATTCGATCACCAATTCATCATCCACCCACTAATCACACCCCAAACACCAGCGACGTTACAACTCCTCGTTGCTCGAATTGCCACTTGTGCTCAAGGACCTGAAAAAATGGAACTGGGTCGTGAGGAAATCTTCATCCTCCCACGAATTGTTCTAAGGATGGAGATTCGTCCGTTGAACCAAAGCTTGGTGCACCATGCAACGGCCACGATTGACAGTGCAGGTATCCAAGATAGTCTGAGTTTCAATCACCAATTGGCCCTCAAAGCTCAAGATCGGAGGATGAGTTTGAGGAGTAATAGCAGGGCCGAGCTTCTTCTTAAGGAGACTCGTATGGAAAACGGAATGCATGATGACAGAAGAGGGCAATTGTAACCTGTAAGCAAAATACCAAGGAGAGAGAGCTTCATGTTGATGCACTTAACCAAAGTCGATTGACGATATGGCTGTAATTTGAAATAAACCAAATCCCCCACTTCGAAACTGCGATGCAAATCAGCATAATGCTTCTGTCGTTCTTTTGCTAAAGTCAGATTATGTCTCAATTATCTAGCAATATATAGGCAAGAATCAAACATGTCCAGAACAACCTTAAAGTAGTATAGGAATCCAACTCCATAGGTAGAAATCCACTCCATTTCTTAGGGTTGTGAGCTGTGACACATCTGAGATAGCCCTCCAAACATTTGACTAATAGTTGAGTGTCTATGCATGATGGAATTGAGAAGAATATTATGGCAATGGTTGACCTTTGTTTTGGACCGATATAGCCAAAGAGTATATTCCTCGTGCGAAAACATAAGTTACATAACACTATCATATTTATTTGGTCCAGCAAACAATACAAGTAATAATATGTAACAATGCCTAGGTTCAATCTCCTACCATTCAAATTCTCTCAGTAGATTTTTCTATGATGGATGAATTAAATATAATCTGCATCATCAATTATTGGACTCATAGAACCGTACAAGGACATTGCGGGTGTATCCGATGTATTCGAGAATTGGAGTAATTGTTTAAAGACTATGATTGATTTGATCCAGATAAGAACTATGCATATAATTAATAAAATCCAGTACGTACAATTAAACTACTTACGTATATTAAAACGTGATCGAATATGAATCTTAGTGACAAGACGAAACATGTGCTCCACTGCTGGACAATTTCCACAAGATTCGTACAACAATAATGGAAGAGCAGTTCGCATGTATATGGCTTCCTAGCAAGAACTGAACCTTAGAAACCAAAACCATTGGCTGATTTCAACCAAAACCATTTCGTCGCCTTGCCCTCCATATTTGACGGGTCCAAATGCGGACCCGAAAGCACAATGATAATGAATCATTCATTTATCTGACCTTCATCGTTTCTCCATGGAAAGCTCTTTTGAGTTCACATGTGAATTTTCGTGATTCATAGAACAAGAAAGTTGTGGTAAGATGTAACACGATGTCAGTATGTTTCTATCATGAGCTCGGAATTTTACAAAAAAAAACCTCGAGGTAGCCATTTAAGTTGATCTCAGTAGTCGTCATTTTACTAAGTGGAATAACAGATCGTTGAGGAACATTTAAATGACTGGAAGACAACGTTCAAAATTACTTAAAAAACCAACAAACAACATGATCATTGTTGGAAAAAAGTTAACAGTAACTTTATCTTGAAAATTATACAGTAACTTGAAAAATATATATTATAATTTATTAAATATATATTATCAAATTTTAATTATAAAATATCTTAAAATTTAATTATACATATTCATTAATCTACAATATAAATATAAAATTATAATATCTGCATAAAGCACACCGGCTGCTTTTGCGACATGAATGTATTTCTGATTTATATTAAATACTTTTTGGATGTCGCATCACACATAATCAACCCTCAGTATTTTTACCTGGGAAAACTTTTGATTAAAATCATCTTTATTTCAAATTCAAGAGGAAGACCCACAAAGTTATTCCGATTTTTATTTTATTTTTGCAAACATCTTCGTCAACACTGAAAACCGATCAAGAGGACAAGAAAATTCTCAGCAAAAGCTCCCAAAACCAAAATTCGTACGAACAAGAGACTGCGACCTACAACACCCGATTAAATGAAGTCAATCTTCCCAAAAATAAAAATTCATTTTTTTTTAAGGAAATGAAAAGAAGATTGTTAATGTCAAAACAAAATCTTATATATATTCACGACATTATGTGAACAAAAATCATTTTCATAAAAAATAATATAAATATATTGTTTTGGATTATCAAATTTAACATTGATTTTAGCATTTTCCTACGAAAACTCATTTTGTTTATGGAAACTCTCTTGAAATTCCCGTGAAGGTATCCATCTCCACAAGCAGTAGTAACGCTAAGCTACAGCTGCAAAGACTTCAACGTCAACCAAACTCTCCCCTCTCGTCTCCCCCTATAAATATCACTCCATCTAACTCAAATTCTCCTCACTTCACTTATCCAACAAATCTCTAACAAACTCATCATCACAATCTTTTCAATCCACTGTGCTGCTAATCATCAATCCAAGTTCGATAACTCACTCGAAGTAGGTCGATCAAATAATGCTTAGGAAACTTATCGGAAACGGATCGTCGATGGAACAAGATCAGCACAAGAAGACGAAGAAGTCGTCGACGACGACGACGAACAAGATCACCGGAACTGTGGTTCTGATGAAGAAGAATATTCTCGAATTGAACAACCCCGTCGCCGGAGTTGGCGATCGGTTCCATGAGTTGATCGGGGAAACCGTCTCGTTTCGGCTCGTCAGCGCCGACCGAGCCGATTCAGGTAGAGTCACGCTCTCCAATTCTCCATTCTATCCATTGCTTTCTTTTTATGATTATTTTACTGCGAATTATTCGATTTCTGTCGTTACCAGTTAGAGAATTTCAGTATTTGTATTTGGTGTGATTAGTATGAGAACTTTTTGGACTTTACTGAACCGAGTGGAAGTTTTAAACATATCTTGATGTGGTAACTGAAAAGTTCTTTTAGCAGCATGCTTAGGAGTTGAATTGCACCTAAGGTAGTAGTAACGGAGTGATACAGAAATGTTAACGGTACTTTTGCTGTTTTACCGTAAAAGTAAGACTTCGTATATCTCTTCGTCCCAGATCCTGTGCCTTCCGGAAAACCAGGGTTTGGTGTTGTAATACAAAAATGTTGATGCACTTTTTTTTGTGTGTGCAGTCGCTCCAATACTATCCTCATCAACTGCTGAATGTTCATGGATCCCATGCTTTGGGCCGATAACTTTCTTGATCCAACGTATCAAAGGGAGAGACAGCAAAAAGGATGGCATAAGTGAGCGTGTTAGCATTCCTCTTGGTATTAATATAGACCATGGGTTTGCTCGAAAGTCTGTGTTTGCATGTTTGTATCAATATTTCACCAATGCAACGTTTCATAATCGATCGACGTGATGTTTCTCTTGCTATATTGACTGCATCGAATCAAGATTGCTTTACAGGACCTGGAACTATCTTATGCCAACTTGGTGCTTTGTTTTGGTATGTTGTAGCTAATCATCTGAAGGGGAAACTGAGCAAGCCTGCAAATCTGGAGCACTGGCTTACAGAGCTCCCTGGAGTGATCGCAGTTGACTCCAAATTCAAGATCACCTTTGATTGGGACGACGACATGGGAGTTCCAGGGGCATTTTTAGTCATGAACAAGCATCACAGCGAGTTTTACCTCAAGACGGTCACTCTTGATAATGTGCCGAATCACGATGGAAAGATCCATTTTATCTGCAATTCCTGGGTTTATCCGACAAAGGACAAGAAAGACCGCATATTCTTCAGCAATAAGGTATAGCACTCCTGTTCGAGGCTTGCCCAATTCCAGATACAAGTTGATCGTATGATCCATAACTTAATCTGTTGCCGATCGGGACTTATACTATACAATTTCCCTTATAGGCATACTTACCCCATGAAACACCTGAACCTCTTAAAGTGCTTAGAGAGGAAGAACTGGAGACCCTGCGAGGAACTGGCGAAGGAGAGCGTAAGGAATCCGATCGTGTTTATGACTATGCTCTTTACAATGATCTTGGTGATCCGGACAAAGGTCTCAAATATGTCCGCCCAACCCTTGGAGGGTCTAGTGAATATCCCTATCCTCGAAGGGGAAGAACTGGACGTCCTCCATCGGAGAAAGGTAGCTCTCTTTCTGTATTATTGTTGCTTAATATGTGCCTCTACTGATATGAAAAGCTTGAGATTTATAACTTTTCGCTTTAATTAGTGGCCACGACTTTATTGGAACTTTCTTTGTGGCAGATCCTAAGTGTGAGAGTCGGGTTCCGCTACCAGAGAGTTTGAGCATTTATGTTCCTAGAGATGAAAGGTTTAGCCACGTCAAGTTGGCTGAGTTTGCGGCTTATGGTGCAGAATCAGCAGGACAGGTTGTACTTCCGGAGCTCGAGTCTCTATGCGACCACACCCCTAAGGAATTTGACTGTTTTCAAGATGAACTGAAGCTATATGAGGGAGGAATCGCTCCATCAAAAGCAGAAATTCTAGACAAACTGAGGGAGAAATCCCCATTGGAGATGCTGAAGGTGCTCTTGCCTGCTGATGGTAGATCCCCGTTTAAGTTTCCGACACCTCAAGTAATCAAAGGTATGATAAAACAAAGGCGTTGATTTCGTCTTTGCTACATATTATCATATTATTCTAGCCTTCATACTTGTATCTTTGAAGTCTACATTTTGGTTTGTAACCTTCTCTTTGATGTAGAGGATGAGTGGGCATGGAGGACAGATGAAGAATTTGCCAGGGAAATGCTAGCCGGGGCGAATCCTGTGGTCATATGCCGTCTCAAGGTAACCATATGTTTTGCCATCATTATTCTCTTCCATTTGCTAATCCACAAGATGAATCGCGTGTAAAACTGAACATGAAATGGCTATGTTCTTGTTGTTTTGATTTCGCTTTTCTGCTATGACATTGGACCTCAACCACTCAAGGCTCACTACTACTTTCAATCTGCGTCGCCGGTTTGAATGCAGGCATTTCCACCGGTAAGCAAGCTGGATCCCAAGGTGTATGGAAATCAGAACAGCTCAATAACCGAAAAACACATCAAGGGAAACCTTGAAGGTCTATCAGTATATGAGGTAAACATCCTGAAGATAGTTTGAATTCAAAACATTTCAGTCGGTTGATGCTGCGTTGATTGAAACAAAGAGATCACTTTTTCGGTCTAATCTTGTAACAGGCGTTGGAACGCAAAAAACTGGTCTTACTGGATCATCACGACACAGTGATGCCATACCTAAGGCGCATAAACACGGCATCTAAGTCTTATGCCTCAAGGACTCTCCTCTTTTTGAAACATGATGGTACTTTGAAACCAGTGGCAATTGAGCTAAGTTTGCCGCATCCAAACGGCGATGAACTTGGAGCCGTTTCCAAAGTGTACACACCAGCAGAGGAGGGAGTAGAAAAATCCATTTGGCAGCTAGCGAAAGCTTACGTTGCAGTCAATGACTCTGGCAACCATCAAGTCATCAGCCACTGGTACTGAACCCGTTGCAAAATCCATCAGGATGTTGCTTGCGAACTGTACCTTTTAACATGCTGGGTTGTTTGTTGCAGGTTGCACACACATGCAACGATGGAGCCATTCATCATAGCAACAAATAGGCAATTAAGTATCCTACACCCGATCCATAAGCTCTTGCAACCTCACTTCCGGGACACAATGAATATAAACGCACTAGGGAGGCAGATTCTCATCAACGCCGGTGGAATGCTGGAAAGAACTGTTTTTCAGGGGAAGTATGCCATGGAGATATCATCTCTAGCATACAAGGATTGGGTCTTCACTGACCAAGCACTCCCTAGAGATCTTCTCAAGAGGTAATATGTGGCCTGTCGACAATAACACGGCTTGCCGATAATGGTACGCAAGAGTTTTGTTGCTAATGCCACCGTCTCTTTTCTTTCTTTTAAGGGGAATGGCTGTCAAGGACTCGGGAAGTCCTCATGGCTACAAGCTCTTCGTAGAGGACTATCCGTTTGCTGTTGACGGACTAGAGATATGGTCGGCCATCCGGACATGGGTCAAGGAGTACTGTTCGTTCTACTACAAGGACGATGCCAAGATCGTCAACGACACCGAACTGCAGAATTGGTGGCAAGAAGTGCGAGAAAAGGGTCATGGTGACAAGAAAGATGAACCCTGGTGGCCTAAAATGAAGACCTTGGACGAGTTAATCGAATCTTGCACCATTATCATCTGGGTTGCCTCTGCCCTTCACGCGGCTATCAATTTCGGACAATACCCTTATGGAGGTTATGGACCGAACAGGCCGAGTTTGAGCCGCCGTTTCATGCCAGAACCGGGCACTCCTGAGTACGAAGAGCTGAAGGAAAATCCCGATGCTGCATTCTTGAAGACAATAACAAGCCAGTTCCTGACCTTGCTCGGGATTTCTCTTATAGAGATCTTATCTATCCATTCTACTGATGAGGTCTATCTCGGTCAGAGAGACACTCCCGAATGGACCTCAGACGCTGAGCCGCTTAAGTCATTTGAACGTTTCGGGAAGAAACTGAGGGAGATTGAACGGAACATTGATGCCAGGAACTGCGACGAAAGGTATAGGAACCGTGTCGGTCCAGTGAAGATGCCTTACTATTTGCTTTACCCGACGAGCGAAAGCGGACTCACTGGCCAGGGGATTCCCAATAGCATCTCCATGTGAGGATCAGAGGAACATCAAGGCTTGTCCGCTAAATGTTGTAACTCGATAGCATACGAATTTTACTGAGCATGTGTCCTGTAATGTTAAAACGATCTTTTGGTTGTACCATGTTGTAAGCATGCATTCAAATGTTCATATTCCACACTTATCTTAAAAACATAGCAAGACTAGCCAACTAGTGAAATGCGTGACAGGAGATTAAAGTGACTGTGGCCATGATTAAAATTGCTAGATTTTTGCTTTTCTTGTGAGTGAAGTTGCCGTTAACTTGGAGTAGTACAGAAGGGATGGCCCTGAATTCATAGAAAGTAGACAAAGTGCGGGAACAAAATTCAAAAAAGCACCGAAGAACTAAAGGCAACAATAAATACTCCTTATAGGGCAAGTCCAATAGGTAGATAAAATGATTGTTATAATCAAAATATAAGCAGAATCTCAACAAATTTAATTTCAATGGAATAATTTTTAATATATAGTTTAGCTTTGGTTAATCTCAAACTATTTGGCATGAATTATAGCAGGGTCATTCATGCCATTTCATCCATGATGATGATGTGGCGCTCTTTCGATCGTTAATCAAATTGCTATCATCATTTGAGGTTAAATATAGCATGAGATGGTTGGAGTGACATATGTATATTAAAACTAAACTACATTATTTATCACTAAAATATAGCTAAATATAGTAAAAAATAACTATAAGGGTTGGACTTGCTCTTATGTTACACTTCAAGGACTATCTAAACTGTAGATTTAGCTTTGATTTGCCTGGTTGATTTCTGTGTTGGTGTTAGGGTTTGTGCACTGAATAGCTCGTCTCCCGACCTAAAGTTGGCTTACAGCTTAAATTCAAGCCAATTATATGCGGATGATGACATAGAATGCAAAATCTCGAGACTCCGACTATTCTGAATAAATTGACGGACCTCTGAATTGCATAAAAACCATAATTTTTCATCCGTCTCTATGCACTTAAAACGCCTAGGCATGTTATTGTTTATGTTGTTATCTCGTGTTACTATCCAAGTTTTGAAAGATTCTTATGTTAGCAAATAGTACTACATCGACCAGGCGTTCATGCCAGAGTCCAACAGTGTTTATAGTTACACTGGGGTTTGCTTGCGGGGAGGGAGAAGAGACTTGACCACCACTATGGTGTTTGGGTGGAGAGAACAAGTTGCAGCGCATAGTGTGCTGTGCTGCACACAGTTTCGTCCTGCTCTTGTAGTCTTGTTCATAAAAGACACGATCAACCAACCTGCGCACAGCACAGCACACACAAAATCCGCCGAATAAGTGGGACCGGTCAAACCCCCATTTCAACCAGCAATATCGCTTTGTAAACCACAAGCAACCCCAAAACCCCACCCCACCCCATCTCCCCCACAATATGCTGTCGTTTTGAATTATCAAATCAACAAAAAAAACCTGAAACCCACCTCTTCAAATTTTCAAATTTTCAGTATAAACCCCAAACCCTACCCTCTCCTCTCCTCGCATCTCATCTCCACCACCACTTCACCCCTCGCCGCGTCCGCCGTCGCCGCTACAATGGCCAACGAATCCGAGAAAACCTCGATCCCGTTCCAACAAATGCTAATCCTCAGAGACGACAAACCAAAACCACCACCAAAAACGGAGTATTCCGACACGGCTGTCCCCGACTCAGAGTCACTCTCCGGCGCCGCGGGAGCCTGGCCGCTCCCGGAAAATGAATTGAAAGCACTCGACGAGCTCAAACAACTCGTCCGCGCCGCTCTCGAGAACCACACCTTGCTTTCGATTCCGCAGTCTCTGAAGGAGGAGGAGGAGGAGGCGAAAGAGGTGGCAGTGGTGGAGAAAGCGGAGGATCTGAAGTCCGTGAAGGAGGCAATATCGGAGACCGTTACGAAGGTGATCGATGTCGATGAGGATGGAACAAAGACGATGGAGGCGATAGCGGAGACCGTTGTCGCAACGATCTCAGTCTCGTCTTCTCAGGATCCGAATCCGACAGGTCTGACTTCGAAAACAACGGCGGAGACGAAAGAGGAATCGGAGCCTGTATCGGCGCCTCAGGAGGTCTCGATTTGGGGGATGTCGCTGCTGAAGGATGAACGAAGCGACGTCATTCTCTGGAAGTTCCTCCGCGCGAGGGATTTCAAGGTAAACGACGCCTTCTCGATGCTCAAGAACACGATCCAATGGCGAAAAGAGTTCAAAATCGATGAATTAGTGGAGAACGAGAAGGAATCGGAGTTCGAGTTCGAGGAGCTGAAACAGGTTGTGTTTATGTATGGAGAGAGCAAGGAAGGGAGTCCGGTGTGCTACAATGTGTTGGGAGAGTTCAAAAACAAGGAGTTGTACGAGAAGGTGTTGGGTGATGAGGAGAAGAGAGGGAAGTTCCTGAGGTGGAGGGTTAGGTTTTTGGAGAGGAGTGTGAGGGGATTGGATTTTGGACATGGTGGTGTTTCCACTATTCTTCAGGTTACTGATTTGAGGAACTCTCCTGGATTGCTTGGGCTTGCTAAGAAACAGGCTCTGGAGTTGCTTCAGGATAACTATCCTGAGTTCGTCGCCAAACATGTAAGTCGCTTCATCGTTCTATGGTAAGGTTAAGCTTGTGGTAAATGAAATGTGAAAATGTATGTTTTAGATTTGAAACATTGTAAACCATAGGTTATCGCATTCTCCAAAACATTCCCCATTACGTGCATCAAGCACATTTTGTCTAATTATGACTCGTTGAAGAAAGTTCATGATATCTGTGCCACGGGTAGTGTTACATGTTTATTGGGAATGAATCTCTTGGAGAGAGGTTAAGATAGTTTATATTCGTTTTATTCAAATTATAATTTTTTTGAACAATTCAATTCAAATTATAATATTTTTTTATTTATTAACTTTTTATTATAAAAATATCAAATTATTCTATTTTATATCACTCTATCCCACCATCATGGTTTGGATGAGACGGTTGGAGTATTTTCTTCCTATTGAACCCCTATTCTGAATGGGAATGGCAGGGCCGTTGTTATGCATTGTTACATGTTTTGAGTTACTTCCATTTCAAAAGTAAGTACAATGGTAATGCTATTTTTGGTAGAGTTATAGGTATATTATGTATATGAATAATACTAATTTGTTAAAAAATGTCAATGTCTTTCCAATAAGGTCATGTTATACTCCAGCAAGTGCATTGTTCTCGCTCTTAATGCTTCAAGGTAGCAAGAGGGGCCACTTATAACAAATTAGAAATATGTGAGACATGAGAATGTGCGAGAAGCAATTTATTGAAGTGTTGCAAGGGATTGGATAATTCCATTGTGCTGTCTCCTTTACTCAACTTCAGAGTTTAGGGTAATTGGCTTTTGTGCTTTTTATCATTTGAAATGATGAAAGTGATTTTGGGATTCTCCTAGGTGTTTATCAATGTGCCATGGTGGTACATAGCAGTCAACAAAGTGATCAGCGCCTTTATGACCCAGAGGACAAAGAGCAAGTTTGTATATGCTGTTCCTTCCCGATCTGCTGAGACTCTGTTCAAGTTAGTCTTTCTCTCGTTTCTAGACTTCTACATTATTCTATCAGTTTGTTGCTTTTGTGTATATGGTTTGATTCTTTTTGTCTAAATTGTTTGGATTATCTTGTCAACAAAAATTAAAAAAAAAATGTTTGGACTCTTTACGTGTGACTTTGGTTTGACTCCTTTTGATGTGGTTGGACAATTGAGTCCATGCTCACATGCCCCAGAACGGGCTGCATCAAGTATATAGAGTGCCTGGGGCTGAGTGCATTGACTAACTCACTGCCTGTAGGCCCTGTATCCATGAATAGTCTATTAGAAAGTCTTGTCAATTCAGTTCTATTGCACCACAACACAGCCATGGCTTGTCAACCTGTCTGATATCAGATATTTGGGTCTAGCATATTGCTAATCATCCCCCCATACCTCACCCTGCCCTATACAAATGAAGGGAAATAATGAAAGGGGGTGAGGTGGTGGGGGGAGGGAGGGAGGAAGGAAGATTAGCACCCCTCATATGAACTACTTCTGGTACTTCACTTATGTTCATGTTCATATGATTGCTGCGTGCTTATTGGTAGAATGCAACGGAAACAACTGTTGACGATGCTTAAGGCTGTTGGGCGAAAATTTCAATGAATCGCGTTAGTGCTGTTTTCGCTTGGCAGTGATCTCTTTGGATCACAATATATAAATGTAAATACCGCTGGGTTGTTCATAATTTCAGACAATGTAGAGAGGCTTTTGTTCTTTTGTAGAGGTGTATGATAAACAATATGGAATACTGCACATTGGAAGTTAATTTGACAAAGAATCAAATAGTGTTATTCTGATGTTATAGTCGAAAATGAAGGAAGTAGTATCTTATATTTTGATGCACATGCAGTTACATAGCGCCTGAGAAAGTGCCGGTTCACTATGGAGGATTGAGTTGTGAAAATGGTGAATTCAACCCAGAGGATGCAGCTTCTCAGATAACTATCAAACCAGGAACCACAGAAACCCTGGATTTCTCTGTTAATGAGGTGAGCTACACCATTTCCATTGCTGCATTCTTTTGCTGCATAAGTGTGGTAAGAATTCAAGTTTTCATCTTCGAGTTCCTGAAGACCTTAGGAACTGTTAGTATTAACATTGGTAAAAAGCAATTTGATAACAACAAGTTCCGTTTCGACTGCAGAAGCATTTTTCATACATTGTGAAATCATGAAACAAAGATCTTATGCAACAAACCCTTTACACTGTTATGTTGTTGTGAATAAGAGTTTTCGTTGGACTTGTGAAACATCAAAGATATCTCAAAATTAGTTGTATTTTCTGTCTAGCTTATTAGTTGTATTATCTTGATTCTACCGTAGAGTATCTCAAAATTCTCATAGATAATGTTCTACTTTGTTCCTCCCTGTCCGGGAGGAACAAAGTGTGATACTGTAAAGATACGAGAATCCAACAAATTGTCACTGATGTATACATGTCTCATGACCTGGTATGCTTCCATTTATTTTCTGTTTAATGTGCAGCCATGCCATTTGACATGGGAGGTTAGAGTGGTGGGATGGGAAGTAAGCTACGGAGCCGAGTTTGTACCAAGTGCTGAAAAGGGATACACAGTCATCATCCAGAAGATAAGGAAGCTCAACGCAGACGAATCCATCGTAAGGAGCTCTTTCAAAGTTGGCGAACCAGGAAAGGTCGTCATTACCATCGACAATGCCACGTCTAGGAGGAAGCAGCTACTCTATCGCCTCAACGCCAAGCCTGTCTCGAACTGATCAGTCACTGATCCATCTAGAGAAGAAGGGGAAGAGTTTCATGTCCGTCAAGTTTGTATACTACTATTCCTAAGAGCAATGTTCCTGAATTGAGCGCTCATTTCGAAATTCAAGACATTGCCTTAACTACATATATTTTGCATTTTTGCTTGCTCGTCACGACGCACTGATGGTAAATTGATGCTGGAGTTTTAGATCTCGCTGTTGTTTCATATATCTGTTTGATGCAGGTGGACGTGTGGTCTCATGATATGTGCCATGATAAAAGTAACAGGACTGGATTTGCATTTGGTGGAAGTGGAACTTTTCCCTCCCTTGAATTTTGAGTCGTTGACCTCCCAAGAGCATCCATAATTATAATTGTCATATTTATCAAAACTATTTCATACTATGAATTATGTAAAATTTTCAT
>LIEC01012574.1:27929-55210 GCA_001925005.1 Drosera capensis | reverse complement strand
TTTTTTTTTTTACGCAGGCGATGGTTCCGTTTCAAGTGCTGCAAGCTTTCGGTGTTGATGTAGATGCGGTTTGCCCCGGCAAGAAGGCCGGCGAGGCTTGCCGCACTGCTATCCACCAGCTCTCCACTCATCAGGTGTCTTTTATTCTGTTATCTTGTAAAAAGCTTGTTGCTTTGTTGTGGTTGGAAATCGAACGGATTTTGATTAATTATGTTGGACAAGTCTTTGTTTTGGGATTATGGAGGAGATATGGCTGATAGTCTCATTTCAACTCCTCTTAGAGCAAGTCCAATGATATGCTTAATATAGCAAGTTGTCAATTTTTTTCACTCCGGTGGGAGTGTTTTCAATAGGTAAAATTTATCTTTTGCTAAATCCCCAGCTACATATGGCAATGGAAAGCCAATGAAGATTGATGACAAAATCCAAATGAAATAAAAAGGGAAAAAATACAATTATGAGGCTATATCATCACCATTCATCAAATGGTATTGGCAAATCATAACCCATCATACCATTGTAGTAATACTAACAAATTACAGGAAGTTTATACTATTCATTACCAAAATATAACTATGCCTATATCAAAATACCTAGCACCGTTGGACATGTTCTTACCCAATGTTTGTTTGGGCCTTTTGAGATTTTTCAGAGGACTAATAGTCCCACCTACCTAACTTAGGGGACTAATTAGTGAGGAAGGGGGTTGCCACTATTTATACCGCTTAACACAAACACATCATGGTGAATAATCCCAGGACTTATTATCCCAAGACTAATAATTCGAGGAGTAATTATCACTCCTAATCCTATCTTCAAAACGAACATACCCTCTGTATTTTCACATTGTATTGAAGCAGCCCCGAAGTTGGAGTTCCATACCCAAGGCAGTATGGTAACCTATGAATAATCCACCCTACTAAGCCAACATCCCCTTTGAGAGGTTGTGTCGGCACATTTCACATTAATAAGACATGAAGTATGAATGGATTTTGGGCCTTCTTCTATATGAACATAAGAACTTGAAGAAGTCTCTGATTTCAGCAAAAGAAAAAAAAAGGGTAGATTTTGCGTAAAAAATATGGTTTAGTTGGATATTCTTTTCTTTGGCTTTGTTATTGCCTTAAATGGAACCAAGTTGTGGTTAGTCACTTTACCAAGGTTCTGTAACTATTGAATGGCAGTATATAGCATGCTACGACCACCAGCTTTCCCGTAAACTTAATCGAACTGACTGCACTTCCTTGTTGGAATCATCAACCATAAGTGTAAGTGTAATCCGGTCTCTGCTCGGTGTGGCTAATGATGGAGGGAGTAAAGATGATATTCTTGTCAAGTCAGAGCTTTGAAGTTTTTGGCTCTGTCCTGCCCTCATCTTTTGGGCAACTAATTATTTTTGTCCTTGTCCTCAATTGTTTTAGGAGTAAATTAGATATGTCTTCAGTGTTACATGCATATACAAATTTGTCGAAATGTGATGTACTGAGATGCTTGGTGGCTTGCTGCTTTCCACTGTTTTCATGTGCTTTCTGGTTCATTTTTCCCCTGCAGACCTACACTGAGATACGTGGTCACAACTTCACCCTCAATGCAACCTTTGGTGAAATTGATGCAAAAGACTATGATGGGCTGGTCATTCCAGGAGGGCGGGCTCCAGAGTATCTTGCTATGGATGAATCAGTTGTAGATCTGGTGCGGAAGTTTTCCGAATCTCGGAAGCCAATTGCATCAATCTGCCATGGACAGTTGATCCTGGCTGCTGCTGATTCTCTGAAAGCCCGAAAAGTTACAGCTTACCCTGCTTTGAGGCCTGTACTTATGAATGCAGGTGCTCATTGGGTAGAACCAGAGAGCCGAGAAGTTTGTGTTGTTGATGAGCATCTCATCACAGGAGTTACATATAAAGGGCATCCCGAGTTTATTCGACTGTTTGTAAAAGCACTTGGTGGTGTCATAAGTGGGTCAGATAAAAAGATTTTATTTCTATGCGGGGTAAGCTTGGATTTCTAATCGAGCATCTTCTATTTCCACTTCTTTATTTTATTGTCCTGTGAACTCTAGCAAATGAGTCTGCTTGTGGACTGCGCATAGTTGTGGAGTTCTGTATGATTGGCAGTCGTCGTTGACGGTGTTCACCAACCAATTTTGTTGTTTGGATGACTACAACAGAGTTCTTGAAGTAAATGGTAAAAAAAACAGAGTTCTAGAAGTATAACTGAGAACAGAGCTTCCTAGGTCTTTTTTTTTTTTTTTTGTTGGGTTAACAAACAGAGCAAATGGAGGAGGTGTTGTTTGACTGAGGCTACATTGATTACGTTGCTGCTGGCTTTTGGTTATGCCATGTGCATGTAAGCTGTTAGATGCCTTGAGGCCGTTGGCTCATTAAGTTTGAGTTCCACAATGCAGGATTTTATGGAGGATTATGAAATCATGGTACCTTTTCAATCTTTGCAAGTTCTTGGTTGCCATGTTGATGCGGTATGCCCAAAAAAGGAACCGGGTGATACCTGCCCTACTGCAGTACATGATTTTGAAGGTGATCAAACTTATAGCGAGAAGCCAGGGCATGATTTTCCATTGACGGCCAGCTTTGATGGTATTGATTACTCGAGTTATGATGCTCTTGTGATTCCTGGAGGCAGAGCACCCGAATATCTGGCATTGGATGAAAATGTTATTTCTGTGGTGAAGGGCTTCATGGAGGCTGACAAACCAGTGGCATCCATTTGTCATGGACAACAGATCTTAGCTGCAGCTGGTGTTCTCCAGGTAGGTCTTCTCGTTTACATCCCTAGATTCTTTTCCTATTCAATGTTATGCCACTTCTTTCTGATAGGCTGTTTGGTTTGGAAGTTCTGTTTCATCCCGTTGTGGCTTTGGAATGTGAGTATGTGGCGATTGGAAAATAAGTTGGTTGGTTTCAATTTTTCACAGGGGAAGAAATGCACTGCATACCCAGCTGTGAAGCTGAATGTGGTGTTGTCGGGGGCGACATGGTTAGAACCAGATCCAATACATAGGTGCTTCACCGATGGGAACTTGGTTACTGGAGCAGCTTGGCCAGGGCATCCTGAGTTCATCTCTCAGTTGATGGCTTTGCTTGGAATACGTGTATCGTTCTGAGTTTCAGCACAGGGGTGTTCTCTAATGTATGTATTTATGTTTTATAGTATCTGTTTAGTGATCAGCTCTTTCCTATGTTATGTATGTGCTACAGAATCACATCAGTCTTTTTGTGAGTTCGACTGTTTTGGAGATGTGGGAAATAATGCCTGGATGATCTGTTAGCCGGATGTATTGTACTCGAATAATGCAGCATGTCTTATGACTGGATTATCGTTCTGATCCATTTTTGGTCATCGGCTTCAAAAGAATTAAACAGTAGTGGAATAATTCTGAATTTCATCCGCGCACTTGCTTTTTTCTATAGGTTTAGATCTTTTTTTCTGAGTAATATCTGTGTGATCTGGAGATTTACTGCTGGATGGTTTCGCTCTTACAGTATATGGTAACTTGGGTAAGAACTGTTGCAAAAGCCTGTAGAACAATCTGTTTGTTGCATCATTTGCCTTGCAATTTCAAGCTAGCACATTGTGCATGAATCTGCAGATGTGAGTAATGAGCAAAGAAGATGATACACAAATATGTTATATAGGGTGCTTTTGTTTTTTCTACATTTGTATGGTTGTATCTGGTGAGCAGATGGATGTTGGTCATCGCATGCCCTGTCTCGTCTGTGTCATCTGAGATAAATAGTTCGACAGGATGCAAGAGCATATGCGAATATGTTGTGTGAATGTTGTTTTCTCTAAGCGTGTTCGAAGTTTTCGTTTCTGGTACAAGGCATGTGCTCTCTTTCTTTATTCCGTCACTACATATTTTGGCTTCTTTTTACGAACACTTGCATTAGAAACTCTTAACAAATTTTTTATTTTTACGGATTAAAATCCACGTTTTTTAAATTTTACAGAATATATATTTATCATATATTATATAAAAATCTTTATTTTAATTTCTACATCTTTATATTATGTTTCACTCATTTATTATCATTTTCACCTTCACTGTCACTCTTTCCTTCTCTCTCCATTGCAAAGGACATCCAAACCCATCCCCAACACACAACCAACGTCGTCGTCCTAAACTACCACCACGTCACCATTGGAGTCGTCATTGTCCTCTCCTGAGCTCGCCGTCGTCCCTCCTCAGAGCAACCGAAGTTCACCTCACCTCGACCAACGAACCTTCACAACCGTTTTCTTCTCACACCACAACACCATCAACAACCTCTCCACGCCACTGCCCTCGGTTTCCTTGATTTTCCACAAATCCGGCCCAACCACCACTCTCTCTTCTGACTGTCTGACAATCAACGGGACTTCTTCGACACAACAACTGAGCCACCAATGGAAAAAGAGGGGAATAGTGCAACTTGCACACAAAAAATCCCTCGTTCTCGTAGAAAATATCATTCCATCATTCGTGTATTATTCAACACGTATTTTGAGGAATTTGATTATTCATCTTAACAACGTAAAAAAATTACGTCACTATCTTAGGGTTGAAATACATCACTTAAATTATCATTATTATTTCATGACAATTTTGCATAAACGGGACGATTCGTATATTGAATAATTTTATCACGGATTCAAGTCAACGTCCCGCGGATGTTTTTTAAAATCAACGTTATGTTTTTTATATAATTTTTATGAAACTTGATGAAAGATATATTTTTTAATGATAATAAGATTTATAATAATAATTAAAAAATAAAAAATATATTATAATAAATAATGATTATGTTGATATTTTTATAAAAACGAAAATATTGCAAATATATATGAGACTGCTAAAAAATTATTTAGAGAGAGAGCGCGCGAGATCTCGACTTTTCATATGATTAGCAGTTTTCATAACGAATGCAGATTGATTGCGAACATGAGAAATGATTGGCTCGAGGATTCCCCACAGCTGGGCCTGGTAGAATATTCGACCAGATCATTCCTTCAGGCTAAAGACTAATCGGGTGTGTTAGCTGATTCAATCCTTCCTCTCTCTTTTTCTCGATTGCTCTTTCTTATCTCGGTAGCGCAAGAAATCTTAAAGTTCTACTGAACAAGTGTTACGACGACAGGACACTTAACAAGCAGTATTACAGTCTTTATATATCACAGGTGTTACGAGTCTTAAACCTTTATACATTGGCCTTTGTCAGTTATAAGCAGAAGTCGAAATTGTTCATTGTGTGTGGTCCAAATAACAAAATGGCTTCTGTAGAGGGCGATCACAGTAAGTTGTTGTCGTTGTTGATTGTCTTCATGTAGCGAATGACCCAAGTCCTCCAATATGTGTTTGGTTAACATTCAAAGCACGAGGGACTATCTGAACCTTGACTTCATCAATGTCATGTTCACAGGTAGCTAGGCAGATGGATAATGGAATATGCTAGGAAGAGAACTACGACATGCAGAGACTTGATGAAATTGTGAAACTGTTGTCAAGATCCTCGAGGGCACATACTTCCTCCTCCATCCGTGGTTTCATAATATACGCAAAGGACGATCATGTGCAGAAAAAAATTCACGACCTTATAAATGATTCACGAGATAATCAAATGATATTTATTATAAATTTATTATGAAATTTTAAAAATAATATAAGATATAAACTGCAATTCTAAGTC
This sequence comes from Drosera capensis, assembly GCA_001925005.1. Classification (NCBI taxonomy): domain Eukaryota; kingdom Viridiplantae; phylum Streptophyta; class Magnoliopsida; order Caryophyllales; family Droseraceae; genus Drosera; species Drosera capensis. The sequence goes on along the minus strand of LIEC01012574.1, from coordinate 49,524 downwards.
GAAATAAAATTCATATTATATTATTTACATATAAAAAATAATGTATCGAAATATATAATGAATAATGTTATTATTGAGAAATGTTATATAGATTATGAAAACTGATGGAATATATATATTTTTCGTGAAACTATTGTCAAGGACACGTTGTATCTGTTAATTAATTGAGGAACTTTTCCTTAGATGAACTCCTATGCCTACGGTGTTGGTTATAGAATCATTTTCTATCTACGGTGTTGAATCCTCTCTTCTCATTTGCATCTCTTGGTCTTCTCTGTAATCATAACTCAGACTTAGCAAATGATATAAAGTCATGCCAGTATCAGAATACAATGTTAATGCGGAAAATTCCACAACACCAACATTTGAGTTGCCCATCGATGGACTTATGTGTCCGTACAAGGCCTGACGCACTAGCATGCACTGTGTTTCGCATCATATGGATGACCTTGCTTCATCTCATTTAATATCTGAGGACGGCGCATTTAACAGCAGCTCTGCACAGTCCAGTTTTTTTCTGTGGTGTTGTTCCCCTCACATCCCCCGCAAAAATTGAAGTCTTCTGCCTTCACTATTAAAAAGACTGCATGATTAATGATTAACGAAATAATCCAATGATATTTTTTATAAATTTATCATGAAATATTAAAAATAACATAAAATATAAATTATAATCATGGGCCTAAATAAAAATCATATCATATTATATACATACAAAAAATAATACATCAAAATACATAATGAATAATATGATTATTATGTAATATTATCTATATTATCAAATAAAGGAAGTATATACGTATGTTCTTTATGAAACTATTGTTAAGGACACGTGTTAATTAATTGAGGAACTTTTCCTTAGATGAACTCCTATGCCTACGGTGTTGGTTATAGAATTATTTTCTATCTATTGGTTTGAATAGTCAGTTTCTTTACACTAATTAAAGAGCGATCCGTTGAATTCTCTCTTCTCATTTGTATCTCTTGCTCTTCTCTGTATGCATGAACTCAGACTTAGGAAATGATATAAAGTCATACCAGTATCAGAATGCAATGTTAATGCAGAAAATTCCACAACGCCAACATTTGAGTTGCCCATCGATGGACTTATGTGTCCGTACAAAGCCTGCGCACTAGCATGCACTGTGTCTGGCCATATGTGTGACCTTGCTCCATCACAATCAATATCTGCACTGTCCAATTTCTTTCCGTGGTGTTGTCCCCCTCACATTAAAACGTGATTCATGCCCGGCCAGGGATTTATATTTTCTCTTTCACCATCTCTTACTTGATATTTATTAACGTTACTTTTTGTTGGGTCTCGTGGACCAAACCTATGAACTATTGATGTAAGAGTCGAAGTGATGTCATCTTAGTAAGTGCAAGGGTCAAGTACTTTTAAGTGTAGGAGGTTAAATGTTACATCTTGATAATTTTATATATTGAGATATTGTGAAGTGTTATAAGAATTTTTTATTTATAGGACGTATAATTAAGAATATATTACGAAATATATTAATTTTAATGATAATATTCTAACGATCATATTGAATATTATCTATATTTTAATATATTTTAACATACTAATCGCGATGTGTAACTTGGTCGTCATATCAGAAAAGGCCCTATGTTGTATTTATACAACAAATGTGCTACTTATCCATTCAATGATGCAAGATATACATCTTATTGGTGGTCATTGGATTCCCAGTCCACGGGGAATAGGGGATCCTATTCCATCAAAAACACAATAGTAATGTGTAGGCTCCAAAACCACATGTTATATTACTACTACTAAATGAAAAGTACGTGACGCGTTGGCTCCACACGGACCACTAGCTTTAGCTTGATTGAACTTGAGATCAATGCAAAGCCCCGACCTCAATCTAAAGCAAGCTAGTCATCAGTATAGTATTCTACGCAACTCAAAGTCACGTGACAACCCCCAAGACAGGGAAGATCTCTAACTTCCCAAGCCCAATTCTATATCATATTGAATGACCGTGACAACCCCTACTTTTCTGACCGCATCCCAAGTTTTTTTTCCCCACTCTTGCATAGAAAGATCTAAGCAATCAAATATATAAAACCCTGGTGTGTGCTTACATATGGTAGCATTTGCGTTTAACGTATAATTGTAACACTTGCCTAAGCCAGCAAGCAGAGGAAGATGGCCGTCAAGGTGTTCGGTCCTTTTGCATCCGCTTGTGTTCAGAGGGTTCTAGCTTGCCTTAAGGAGCTCGGCGAGGATTACGAGCTCATTCATGTTGATCTCGCCACCGGCGAGCATAAGCAGCCTGAGTTTCTCCTCCGTCAGGTTGCGTATGGTATCATGTTTTCATATGCTTTTTGACGATTCAGTATCGTCATTCACAATGAAATAAATCTTCTATGTTACTTTTTATTCGCTCGATGATGACTATCAGTCACAGATATGAGTAGAACTCATAAGGTCGTTCAGTTCAGAACATTTTGGTTTTGCAGATGTCAGCTAGGAAAGCGCTCTTTTTAAGCTCTGCTCAACTCGGAACATCTCTAATGACCCTTATTATATTTAACAAAGGCACTTTAAATTTTGACAATGACCAATATAAATTTGCTATAATTTGCCAGTTTTAGTTTCAATACTATGGTATCCTATTTTAGTATCGTTGTGTTATTATTGCTCAATAAAGGACCACATGTGGTGTTGAAGTTTGTGTCCATGATGTGTGGGTTTGTATGCAATATCGTGGATTGTTAAAAAAAAATGATATTTTGATTTTTTTATTATCAATTTTGATAATTAATATGACAAAGTCGAAATTTGCCATTAACAAAATTGAACCATTGCAGTAGGTTTTTATAAAACCATTGCTAAATTTTAACAATAACAAGTGAATGCTCTCACAGGAACGGTTAATCTGAAGCGTAGAGTGTTTTGATTCCAATTAGTTAAAAACTTCTTCACATCCGTCGTTACATTAAAATTTTCTCCTGCATCTAAGCAACTCATTACAAAAGACTAACCTTTCTGACATTACTTTGTATAGAGTTACCTGGGCAAAATACTGAGCTGTATTTGCTAGTGTATCCATAGCAGAAACGTTTGTGGTTAGCACATTGGTACTAGTGGTGGGCCATCACTGTGACCATCTGTTTGTTCTATTGTTCTAGGCTTGATTGGTTTGGTTACATGGTCCTACCTTACCTCTCTCCATATAGTTTTCAACATACACGTGCATATAAAGTTTGGTGTATAATGATAAGGATCAAATATAATTTTTTATTAAAATCTTTAAAATATTAATTTTTTTTTATAAATTATGTATTTTAATATATTATATAGTGTGAGATTTAATATGAAAATAAAATTTATATTTATAAATATAAAATAATATAAAATATATATATATTATAAATTATATAAAATGGAAAAAATAACTTATCTGTGACACTAGTAGAATCTTGCAAATCTTTGTCCATTGTGAATATTTCCCTGGATATTTTTTCCTTTCTTCAGAATTCTACCCATAATCGATTAGACTCCTTGATATCGCTGTTTAAAATTATATATAAATCAATAAGAAAAATAAAAAATCAATAAAAGATTCAAAAATATTTCATGAAATAAAATGTCTTTGTCTTTATAAATGAAATCCTGAATGATGTACTCAAACAAAACTGAAAATTATTTTTTATGATTATGTGTTTGTTTCATTTGTTTTATCAATTTAAGAAAAAAATAATAATTTTAAAACACTTTTGTTTCATCATCCAAAAAAAATCTAAAACAACAACGATATCAAACAATTTATCCTCAATTGTCTTTACCGTTTACACAAACATTCTGTATTTTCCTGGTTACACAATGAATCGATGTTATGTCTAACAATAGAATTCATTGAATTGATTTTCAGCCTTTTGGACAAGTCCCTGCAATCGAAGATGGGGACTTCAGGCTCTTCGGTAAGGCGAATTGTTGCTTTTGTTCAAAGGTTACAGTCATATTAACACACAGATAAGTATCATATAAGTCACAACGGCGTTGTCCCAACATTTGGTTTATAAATGTGTTGCTAGATATACATCAAAGTTCATAGAGCTTCAGGTTTCTGATTTAAAGAAGTTTTGAATGTGTGACAGAATCAAGGGCCATAGTAAGATACCTAGCAGCAAAGCACCCAGAGCGAGGTGCGAAGCTGCTAGGGACGACATTGCAGGAGAAAGCCATAGTGGATCAGTGGTTGGACGCAGAGGCTAACAACTTCAACGACGGCGTCTATAACCTGGTCCTGCAGTTGCTGATCTTCCCAGGGATGGGGAAACAAACCGATCAAACCCTGGTCGGCATCTACACTGCAAAACTCAACTTTGTGCTGGATGTCTACGAGCAGCGCCTCTCTAAGAGCAGGTACCTTGCAGGAGGGTCCTTCACGATGGCCGACCTGAGTCACCTGCCCGGAACCCGTTACGTCGTGGAGGATCTCGGGCTGAGTCATTTCATCACCAGCAGGAAGAATGTGAATGCATGGTGGGAGGATATTTCCAGCAGGCCTGCTTGGAAGAAAGTTATGCTGCTCGGTAACCAATGATTCTTCAATCTTGGACGACTTGGTTTGATTTTATTACATTTGATCAAATGGAAAAAAAGAGGGCTTCTCTAAGCAGCTCATTTGTGTATTTATATGCACCGGATGTGCATGGCACCCATTGTGAACTCCGGAATATGAAACATTTTTCTGTAATAATGTAATTTATCCATGCATCGTCCTATTCATGTTAATGAAGTTTGAGTTTTGTATGTTAAATTTAATCTCTAAATCTTAATATATAGGTTATATTAATTGTTATCGGAATAATTAGTTAGTTTGATAAAATGAGACGATGTGTTTTTATTTAAGTCTCATATTGGATAGGTTAAGATGGATTAAATAAATATTTATTGATCCATAATAAGAGGTCCAATATTCGTTAAACTATATATATAATTAAGTAGATCATCTTGTGGTGATCGAGTTTTACAAATCTAATCAGTTCAATCATGCACTCGTCGTAAGTATTTTTAACTGAATATCATGACGATTAAGATAACGTGTGATTGTTTTCAATCGCTATTTAGTATTCTAGATTTATTTATGACGATCCTATAATTGGATTTACCAACACTGTATTCACGAAAAAATACACTTAACCCCTGTGGATTTTAATAGATTTGCACATTATCCCATGAATTTTAGAAATAAGGAACAATATGTGACAATTTTGAGAAATTAAATATTTGAAAATAAGAAATACATTGAGATATCTATATAATTCAAAGGTATTGAAAATTAAATGTACCCTGCACGGGGTTTTTAGTGTACTTTCCCCCTCATGGCCATGAGAACGACGAGTAGGACCAGTGATGTGGATGGCATTGAGATATCTATATAATTTAAAAATACGGAAAATTAAATATCCCCGAGTTAAAAGTACACTGGGTTTTTAGTGCACTTTCCCCTCGTGGCCATGAGAACGACGCGTATGACCAGTAGCTGTGGATGGCATTGTTCGACTGGTGGTTGAAAATCCCTTGCCTTCGCATCGCTTGTTCTTGTCAAACATTGAGATTCATAGTTTCAGTGTGTCCCAATATTTAAAAACAAAAAAGCAGTGCTTCATTGATAGTTGCACTAATTCCATCCTGTGAGTGGAAGGAAGAGAAAGAAATACTGTTTATTCGTTATCAAACCGCAACGTCGGGATAAAACCATATTGAAGACATATCTCCCATCCTAGATCCTGTCGGTGACGAAAACATTAGGGTTTTTTTTACAGTTATCACATAATAGGTTAAATAAAATTGGTTCAACGATAATCCATTTTTCTCTCGACCGTATATCATATTGATTTACAAAGTTCACACCCTACATTTCGACGAATTTTTGCAGGCCAGGGCACCATTCGAGGCTCATATCCTGCTTTCATGCCTCATAGATAGAGCCCCAACAGGCCCAAGATCAAAATCGAGCCTCAACACAAAAGATGGGCCTGGTTAGACCCACGATGCAGAAAGTGAAACCAATACTTCATCGTCAACGGGGCAGAACAGAGCAGTGAACACAATAATCGACGCCATGGACAGAGAATCGCCGCCGTCCGTGAGCCTGGAAAGGTTCCTGACATGGGCGGCGGTGCAACTTGGGATCTCAGATTCCGCCGTCGTCGTGCCTCGGCCACTCTCTCGCAGTCGCCGACTTCCCGGATTCCGGCGGGTAATCACACATATGACATCACTTCATCACTTCTGATTATTCACTTGTCATTTTGCTCATCGAATCGAAATGATGGTCTTGTTACTCGTGTTTGTGTTTTCGAAGGAGGGGTTTGGCTGCGGCGAGAGATCTTCGAAGAGGAGAGTTGATTTTGGCTGTGCCCAAGGCTTCCCTGATGACTAGAGACAGCCTCATGGGAAAAGATCCCAAATTCCGCGCTGCGGTCTCCAGGCACCCGTCGCTGTCTTCTACTCAGGTTTTAAACTGTTTTTCAGGGTTTCGTGTTTCATGATGCGTTGTGTGTTGGATAATGCATTTGATGAATGATGAACTGATCATGATGTTGCTGATGTGTAGATATTGGCGATTGGTTTGTTAGTTGAGATGGGTCAAGGGAAGAGATCGTATTGGTATTCTTATCTGCTTTAGCTTCCTAGGCGATACGATATCCTTGCAGGGTTTGGACCCTTTGAGTGCAAGGCGTTGCAGGTTTGGTTAGTTGATTTTACTGGAGCAGCTTGGCCAGGGCATCCTGAGTTCATCTCTCGGTTGATGGCTTTGCTTGGAATACGCGTATCGTTCTGAGTTTCAGCACAGGGAAGTTCTCTAATGTATGTATTTATGTTTTATAGTATGTGTTTAGTGATCAGGTCTTTCCTATTGTTATGTATGTCCTACAGAATCACATCAGTCTTTTTGTGAGTTCGACTGTTTTGGAGATGTGGGAAATAATGCCTGGATGATCTGTTAGCCGGATGTATTGTACTTGAATAATGCAGCATGTCTTATGACTGGATTATCGTTCTGATCCATTTTTGGTCATCGGCTTCAAAAGAATTAAACAGTAGTGGAATAATTCTGAATCTCATCCGCGCACTTGCTTTTTTCTATAGGTTTGGATCTTTTTTTCTGAGTAATATCTGTGTGATCTGGTTATTTACTGCTGGATGGTTTCGCTCTTACAGTATATGGTAACTTGGGTAAGAACTGTTGCAAAAACCTGTAGAACAATCTGTTTGTTCTACAGGCTTTTGTTTTTTCCACGTTTGTACGCTTGTATCTGGTGAGCAGATGGATGTTGGTCATCGCATGCCCTGTCTCGTCTGTGTCGTCTGAGATAAATAGTTCGACAGGATGCAAGAGCATATGCGAATATGTTGTGTGAATGATGTTTTCTCTAAGCGTGTTCGAAGTTTTCGTTTCTGGTATAAGGCATATACTCTCTTTCTTTATTCCGTCACTACATGTTTTGACTTCTTTTCAGGAGCACTCACATCAGAATCTCTTAACAAATTTTTCATTTTTACATATTAAAATCCATGTTTTTTTATATTTTACAAAATATATATTTACCATATATTATATAAGAATCTTAATTTTAATTTCTTCATCTTTATATTAATAATATTTTTATATTATCTTTCACTCACTTCACCCTCACATTCACTCTTCCCTTCTCTCTCCATTGCAGAGGACATTCAAACCCACACCCAACACACAACCAGCGACGTCGTCCTAAACTACCACCACGTCACCGTTGGGGTCGTCATTGTCCTCTCCTGAGCTCGCCGTCGTCCCTCCTCAGAGCAACCGAAGCTCACCTCACCTCACCTCGACCAACGAACCTTCACAATCGTTTTTTTTTCTCACACCATCAACAACCTCTTCACGCCACTGCCCTCGGTTTCCTTGATTTTCCACAAATCCGGCCCAACCACCGCTCGAACCACCACTCTCTCTTCTGACTGTCTGACAATCAACGGGACGTCTTCGAGCCACCAGCTAAGCCACCAATGAAAAAAAGGGGAAAAGTGCAACTTGCATAAAAAATAATCCCTTACATCATTATTATTTAAATATATATACTTTGAAAAATTTCGTTATTTATCCTAACGACGTACAAAAATTATCAATTAATTAGGGTTGAAATATATCACTTAAATTATCATTATTATCGTTTCAGGGACAATTCTTAGATTGAATAATTTTATTACGGATTTAAATCAACGTTCCGGATGTTTTTTAAATCTAATATAATTTTTATGAAATTTGATAAAAAAAAATATATTTTTAATAATAATAAGGTTTATAATAACAATTAAAAAATAAAAAAAATATTGTAACAGATAATAATTGTGTTGAAAAATTTATTAAAACGATAATGTTGCAAATATGTATGAGACTGTTAAAAAATTATTATATATATTAAGAGGAGGGGGGAGAATACTCAACTTTTCATATGATTAGCTTATGTTCAAGTTTTCATAACGAAGCAGATTTATTGCGAACATGAGAAATGATTGGCTCTAGGATTCCCCACAGCTGGGCCTGGTAGAATATTCGAGCAGATCATTCCCTCAGCATAAAGACTAATCAGGTGTGTTAGCTGATTCAATCCCTCCTTTTTCTTTTTTTTTTTCTCTTCTCGATTGCCCTTTCTTATCTCGGTAGTGCAAGAAATCTTAAAGTTCTACTGAACAAGTGTTACGACGTCAGGACACTTAACAAGTAGTATTACAGTCTTTATACATCACAAGTGTTAAGTCTTAAACCTTTATACAATGGCCTTTGTCAGTTATAAGCAGAAGTCGAAATTGTTCATTGTGTGTGGTCCAAATAACAAAATGGCAGGTCATGTCAGTCTCTTTTTCACTTCTGTAGAGGGCGATCACAGTAAGTTGTTGTCGTTGTTGATTGTCTTCATGTAGCGAATGACCCAAGTCCTCCGATATGTGTTTGGTTAACATTCAAAGCACGAGGAGAGGGACTATCTGAATCTTGACTTCATCAATGTCATGTTCACAGGTAGCTAGCCAGATGGATACTGGAATGCTAGGAAGAGGACTACGACATGCAGAAACTTGATGAAATTGTGAAACTATTGTCAAGATCCTCAAGGACACTTACTTCCTTCTCCATCCGTCGGTTTCATAATACACGCAACGGAGTACTACGTGAAGAAAAAAATTCACAACGTTACAAATGATTCACGTGAGAATCAAATGATATTTTTTTTATAAATTTATTATTAAACATCAAAGATAATATAAGATATAAATTATAAGTTTTGGTCGAAATAAAATTCATATCATATTGTTACATACAAAAAATAATATATCGAAATATATAATAAATAATATGATTATTAATTAATATTATCCATAATATAAAATGGATGGAATATATATTAAGATCTGTACTTTGTGAAACTATCATTAAGGACACATTATACCTGTTAATTGATTGAGGAACTTTTCCTTAGATGAACTTCTATGCCTACGGTGTTGGTTATAGAATTATTTTTTATCTACGGTGTTGAATTCTCTCTTCTCATTTGTATCTCTTGATCTTCTCTGTAATCATAAACTCAGACTTAGCAAATGAAATAAAGTCATACCAGTGTCAGAATGCAATGTTAATGCGGAAAATTCCACAACGCCAGCATTTTGAGTTGCCCATCGATGGACTTATGTGTCCGTACAAGGCCTGTCGCACTAGCATGCACTGTGTTTCCGTACAAGGGTGGCCTTGCTCCATCTCATTTAATATCTGAGGCCGGCGCATTTACCAGCAGCTCTGCACCATCCAGTGTTTTTTCCGTGGTGTTGTCCCCCATCCCCCGCAAAAATTGAAGTCTTCTGCCTACAGTATTAAAACGTGATTCAAGCCCGGCCAGGGATTTATATTCTCTATTTCAGCATCTGTCACTTCATATTTATTAACTTTACTTTTTGTTGGGTCTTGAGGGCCAAACGTATAAACTATTGATGTACGAGTCGAAGTGATGTCATCTTAGCAAGTGCCAATGGTCAAGTCCTTCCAAGTCCAGGAATCGCGATGTGTAACTCCATCGCCATATCAGAAAAGGACCTAGATCGTTGCTGTTGTATCTGGATAACAAATGTGCTACTTATCCATCCAATGATGCAAGATATACCATCAAATAAATAAATAAAAGATTTTATCTTTTGTTCTTCGGGGGTCATTGGATTCCCCTATTGGTGGATAGTCCACAGGAGATCTCCTACTCCATCAAAAACACGATAGTGATGTGTTGGCTCCAAAACCACATCTTATATTAATACTACTACATGAAGAGTGCGTGACGCGTTGGCTCCACACGGACCACTAGCTTTAGCTTGATTGAACTTGAGACCCCGACCTCGATCTAGTCCAAGCCCCCTAAAGCAAGTTAGTCATCAGTGTAGTATTCTACGTAACTCAAAGTCACGTGACAACCCCCAAGACGGGGGAAGATCTCTAAGTTACCAAGCCTAATTCTCTATCATATTGAATGACCGTGACAACCCCCGCTTTTCTGTCCGCATCCCAAGTTCTCTTTTTCCCACTCTTGCATAGAAAGATCTAAGCAATCAAATATATAAAACCCTGGTGTGCTCTTACATGTGGTAGCATTTGCGTTTAGCGCATAATTGTAACACTTGCCTAAGCTAGCGAGCAGAGGAAGATGGCCGTCAAGGTGTTCGGTCCTTTTGCATCCGCTTGTGTTCAGAGGATTCTAGCTTGCCTTATGGAGCTCGACGAGGATTACGAGCTCATTCATGTTGATCTTGCCACCGGCGAGCATAAGCAGCCTGAGTTTCTCCTCCGTCAGGTTGCGTATAGTATCATGTTTTCATATGCTTTTTGAAGATTCATTATCGTTATTCACAATGAAATAAATTTCTATGTTACGTTTTATTCGCTCGATGATGATTATCCGTCACAGATACGAGTAGAACTCATGGGAAATAAGGTCCTTCAGTTGAGAACATTTTGGTTTTGCAGATGTTAGCTAGGAAAGCGCTCTTTTTAAGCTCTGCTCAACTAGGAGCATCTCTAATGACACTTATTATATTTAACAAAGGCACTTTAAATTTTGACAATGACCAATATAAATTTGCTATAATTTGCCAGTTTTAGTTTCAATACTATGGTATCCTATTTTAGTATCGTTGTGTTATTAATGCTCAATAAAGGACCACATGTGTGGTGTTGAAGTTTGTGTCCATGATGGGTGGTTTTGTATGCGATATTATGCACGGTAAAAAAAAAAAAGATATTTTGATATTTTTATTGTCAAATTCGATAATTGAAATGACAAATTTGAAATTTGTCATTAATAAAATTGAACCATTGAAGTAGGTTTTTATAAAATCATTGTTAAATTTTAACAATAACAAGTGAATGTTTTCACAGGAAGGATTAATTTGCAGCGTAGAGTGTTTTGATTCCAAATAGTTAGACTTCTTCACATCCGTCGTTACATTAAAATTTTCTTCTGCATTAAGCAATTCATTACAAAAGACAAACCATACTATATTTTCTGGCATGACTTTGTATACAGTTACCTGCGCAAAATACTGAACTGTATTTGCTTGTGTATCCAAAGCAGAAACGTTTGGGGTTAGCACATTGGTACTATTGGTGGGCCATCACTGTGACAATCTGTTCTATTGTTCTCGGCTTGATTGGTTTGGTTACGCAGTCCTACCTTACCTCTCTCCATACAATTTTCAACATACACGTGCATATAAAGTCATGTGTATAACGATAACATCAAATATAAATTTTTATAAATTTTTATAAATTTTTTATAAAATATTTATATAAATTATATATTTTAATCTATTATAAATTAAAGGACAATCATGAAAACAAGACTTATATTTATGGATATAAAATAATATAAAATATATAATTAAAATAAGACTTATATTTATAAATATAAAATAATATAAAATATATATATGTTATAAATTATATAAAACAGAGAAAATATCTAATCTGTAATACTAGTAGAATCTTGCAATTCTTTATCCATTGTGAATATTTCCAGGATATTTTTTCCCTTCTTCGGAATTCTACCCATAATCGATTAGATTGTTTGATATGGCTGTTTTAAAATTATATATAAATCATTAATAAAAATAAAAAATCAATAAAAGATTTAAAAATATTTCATGCAATAAAATGTCTTTATAAATGAAATCCTAATGATGTACTCAAACAAAATTGAAAATATAAACTAAAAATTATTTTTTTATGATTATGTGTTTGTTTCATTTGTTTTATCAATTTAAGACATAAAAAATCATTTTAAAACACTTTTGTTTCATCATCCAAAAATTTCGAAAACAACAATGATATCAAACAATTTATCCTCAATTGTCTTTACCGTTTACATAAACATTCTGTATCTTCCTGGCTACACAATGAATCGATGTTATGTCTGACAATAGAATTCATTGAATTGATTTTCAGCCTTTTGGACAAGTCCCTGCAATCGAAGATGGGGACTTCAGGCTCTTCGGTAAGGCGAATTGTTGCTTTTGTTCAAAAGTTACAGTCATATTAACATACAGATAAGTATCACACAAGTCACAAGTAAATGATCGGCGTTGTGCCAACAGTTGGTTTATAAATGTGTTGCTAGATATACATCAAAGTTCATAGAGCTTCGGCATAGAAACTTCGGGTTTCTGATTTAAAGATGTTTTGAATGTGTGACAGAATCAAGGGCCATAGTAAGATACCTAGCAGCAAAGCACCCAGAGCGAGGTGCGAAGCTGCTAGGGACGACATTGCAGGAGAAAGCCATCGTGGATCAGTGGTTGGATGCAGAGGCTAACAACTTCAACGACGGTGTCTACAACCTGGTCCTGCAGTTGCTGATCTTCCCAAGGATGGGGAAACAAACCGATCAAACCCTGGTCGGCATCTACACTGCAAAACTCAACTTTGTGCTGGATGTCTACGAGCAGCGCCTCTCTCAGAGCAGGTACCTTGCAGGAGGGTCCTTCACGATGGCCGACCTGAGTCACCTGCCCGGAACCCGTTACGTCGTGGAGGATCTCGGGCTGAGTCATTTCATCACCAGCAGGAAGAATGTGAATGCATGGTGGGAGGATATTTCCAGCAGGCCTGCTTGGAAGAAAGTTATGCTGCTCGGTAACCAATGATTCTTCAATCTTGGACGACTTGGTTTGATTTTATTGCATTTGATCAAATGGAAAAAAAGAGGACTCTTTAAACAGCTTATTTTTGTATTTATATGCACCGGATGTGCATGCACCCATTGTGAACTCCGGAATATGAAACATTTTTCTGTAATAATGTAATTTATCCATGCATCGTCCTATTCATGTTAATGAAGTTTGAGTTTTGTATGTTAAATTTAATCTCTAAATCTTAATATATAGGTTATATTAATTGTTATCGGGATAATTAGTTAGTTTCATAAAATGAGACGATGCGTTCTTATTTAAGTCTCATATTTGACAGGTTAGGATGGATTAAATAAATATTTATTGATCCATAATGAGAGGTCTAATAATCGCTACATTATATATATAATTAAGTAGAACATCTTTCTTAACCCTAATTATGCTCTATATATATATATATATATATATATGGTGACTCATCTATATCGGACGTAAAAGGGAATTAGCAAAGTTGACGCGGTTAACGTTGTTTATTTAGCTATTAACGTTGTTTGTTTGATGATCGAATTTTACAAATCTAATCAGTTGAATCACGTACTCGTCGTAAGTATTTTCAATTGAATATCATGACGATCAAGGTAGCGTGTGATTGTTTTCCATCGTTGTTTAGTATTCAAGATTTATCTATGATAATCTTATGATTGGATTTACAAACACTGTATTCACGAAAAAAATACATTTAATCCCAGTGGACTTTAGTTGATTTGCACATTATCCCATGAACTTTAGAAATAAAGGATAATATATGACAATTTTGAGAAATTAAATGTTCAAAAATAAAAAATACATTAAGATATCTATATAATTTAAAAATAAGGAAAATTAAATGTTCCCTGGTTCAAAGTACGCGGGGTTGTTAGTGCACTTTCCCCTCATGGCCATGAGAACGACGAGTAGGAACAGTGCATGTGGATGGCATTGTTCGACTGGTGGTTAAGTACTTTCCCTTGCCTTCGCATCGCTTGTTCTTGTCAAACATTGAGATTCATAGTTTCAGTGTGTCCCAATATTAAAAGCAAAAAAGCATTACTTCATTGATAGTTGCACTAATTCCATCCTGTCAGTGAAAGGAAGCGATAGAAATACTGTTTATTCGTTATCAAACCGCAACGTAGGGATAAAACCATATTGAAATACATATCTTCCATCCTGGATCCTGTATGTGACGAAAGCATTAGGGTTTTCTTTTACTGTTATCACATCATAAGTCAAATAACATTGGTTCAGTGATAATCCATGTTTTTCTATCGACCGTACATCACATTGATTTACAAAGTTCACACCCTACATTTCGACGAATTTTTGCAGGCCAGGGCACCATTCGAGGCTCATATCCTGCTTTCGAGCCTCATAGATAGAGCCCCAACAGGCCCAAGATCAAAATCGAGCCTCAACACAAAAGATGGGCCTGGTTAGACCCACGATGCAGAAAGTGAAACCAACACTTCATCGTCAACGGGGCAGAACAGAGCAGTGAACACAATAATCGACGCCATGGACAGAGAATCGCCGCCGCCCGTGAGCCTGGCAAGGTTCCTGACATGGGCGGCGGTGCAACTTGGGATCTCAGATTCCGCCGCCACCTCCTCGCCGTTTTCGTGCCTCGGCCATTCTCTCGCAGTCGCCGACTTCCCGGATTCCGGCGGGTAATCATACATATGACATCACTTCATCACTTCTGATTATTCATTTATCATTTTGCTCATCGAATCGAAATGATGGTCTTGTTACTCGTGTTTGTGGTTTCGAAGGAGGGGTTTGGCTGCGGCGAGAGATCTTCGAAGAGGAGAGTTGATTTTAACTGTGCCCAAGGCTGCCCTGATGACTAGAGACAGCCTCATGGGAAAAGATCCCAAATTCTGCGCTGCGGTCTCCAGGCACCCGTCGCTGTCTTCTACTCAGGTTTTAAACTGTTTTTCAGGGTTGCGTGTTTCATGATGCGTTGTGTGTTGGATAATGCATTTGATGAATGATGAACTGATCATGATGTTGATGATGTGTAGATATTGGCGATTGGTTTGCTAGTTGAGATGGGCCAAGGGAAGAGATCGTATTGGTATTATTATCTGCTGCAGCTTCCTAGGCGATACGATATTCTTGCAGGGTTTGGACCCTTTGAGTGCAAGGCGTTGCAGGTTTGGTTGGCTTAGCAGCTTGCTCATTTTTCCGCTTCGTAATGGAATGTGGTGTCTTGTATCTTAATCAGTTCTTTTGTGGTTTGTGAAGGTGGAGGAGGCGGTTTGGACGGCAGAGAAGGCTGCATCGATGGCTGAATTGCATTGGAGGGGAGCTGTTCCGCTCATGGAAGAGTTGAGGATCAAACCTCGGCTCAGAACTTTCAAAGCGTGGCTATGGGCAGCAGCTACTGTGAGACCACTTCTTGTTTTTTCTAATGAATTTGTAGGATATCATGAAACTCTGGTATTGTGATCATTGATTGAACCAAATGCAATAGAGGTCTTGATGGCCAAAGTCCAATGTTCACTGATAGCGTCTTTCTTTTTAAGTTTAGTTTTAGGATGTCAATATCCATATCCAAGTATGACTTTGTTGTTATCTCGTCATGTGGGACCTCAAACATTGTACTCATTCCTTTAGATTTTATTCACTTATGATGGCTTCTCGCGTCGCGAGCAGGATCATGTACTTTTTTATAAGCATAGCAGGTGTGCTATGGCTCAATTTCGAATGAAAATTGGGCTGCTTTGGTTATTTACCGTACAAGGCTGCAATGCATGGTGCACCATTGGAATATTTAATAAAGGGTTTCCTTTCTTCGTTACTAGTGAGTAGATCGCTTGATGTATTCCTCCTCTTGTTTATACAACAATTAGTTATGGTACATTATTTGTGTACTCAGATGTGTGGCTTTTCTTGAAGATATCTTCTCGCACGCTGCACATACCGTGGGATGATGCTGGATGTTTATGTCCTGTGGGTGACTTTTTTAACTACGCCTCTCCTGGAGAGGACATGTATGGATTGGAAGGTCTACAGAGCTGTCAAAATGCTTCATCCTGGCAAGTTAATTCCCTTGAGAACAAGGATGATACAGAACCTTTCTTGGTAGATGCATGGCCATATGAATCATTCTCAGGGAGATTGACAGATGGTGGCTATGAGGAAAATATTGCTGCATATTGCTTCTATGCCAAGAAAAATTACAAAAAAGGCGATCAGGTATGAAATTTTCTACGTTGGTGTGCGTGTGCCTGAACCACATGTTTGTAAGACAGTTTCAAGTACTTTGCACCTTGTAACTTCTGAACGATTTAATTGCCTTTCTCATACATGTGGGAACAGTGGTATGCTTGTTATCGTCTTGATGATGCCTTATATATATATATGAAGGTTTTATTAAGCTATGGAACATACACAAACTTGGAGCTTCTTGAACACTATGGTTTTCTCCTGGACAAAAATCCGAACGACAAGGTCTTCATTCCCTTAGGACCTGATATGACCAGTGCGTCTGATAGATGGCCAGCAGATTCCTGCTTCATTCACCATGATGGGCGACCTTCTTTCTCCATGCTGTGTGCTTTAAGGCTATGGGCAACTCCGGTAAATCAACGGAAAAATTTGGCCCGCCTTGTTTTCTCGGGGTCTCAGCTTTCTCCACAAAACGAGGGCACCGTGATGTCTTGCATAGCTTCCAAGTGCAAATCCATGTTAGGAAACCTCCCATCAAGAGTTGATGACGACTTTGCGCTGCTGCAAGTCATCTCTGATGCTCAAGATGTGGAGTCCCTTCTGGAAGTAGGGAAGCAGTTGCATCCAGCAGTTGCTTTAGAGCTGACTGATTTTCTCAAATCCAATTGTGTGCTGAATGGAGACGTTAAAGGCGATGGGGAGCTTCGTGAAACTGTAGAGAGGTCGCTTGATAAATGGAAACTGGCAGTGCAATGGAGACTTGGGTATAAGAAGATTCTTATTGATTGTATTTCTTTTTGTTCTCAAACTGTCCATAGATTGTCCCTGTCAAATGCTACAATCAAGGATGTAGAAGCTTGTTCTTCTTGCTTCAGTTTCTCCCAAAATGTAACGTGAATGCTGGTATATTTCTGGAGATTTATGTTATATATATATTTTTCCTAAATGGCTACTCTCCTTCCTGCAACAAGGATTCTTCATTTATCGGGAGGCTAAGCAAGTCCTCGTTCTTCTATTTTTCGATCCAGAAAATAGTTTTGTAGTCCTCGGTGCAGTCGGCAGCAGGTCGAGTTTTTTTTCCCCTGATAATGAATTAAAGGATTCGAACAAAGTCGACAACCATATTTCAGGATTCGGGCTTGGCATTCTGATCTCTAGACTAATGACCATTGAAAGCAATGGAGAAAAGCATAATGTCAATGGGAGATGAGAGCTGATCATGTATAGTGCAAGTCACATGGCTGGTTTGATAAAAAAAAGGTGTAGGAATCGGGACAAAAAGAAAGAGAAGATAAGAGAATCAGGTAACAGTTGGAGTACAAAGGGCAAACTGATGCAGAGAAGATGACAAAAAGAGGCAAGAAAAAAAAAATTGTGCTCACTGGCTCACGGGTACGCCCCTTTTCTGTCTTTCCTTTTTGGATGATCACAATTTCTTCAGCTTAACTTTAAAAAAAACTAGTCCAATCCTTCCCTGCACCTACATTGCCGCAACCTTATCTTTTCTTACGAATATATGTGAGTCGATGCCCCCATCATATCGAATAGAAATAATAAATTTTGCGAATGATTTGTAATGTGTTATCTTGAACTTTATATATGCATATGGCACTTGCATATCTCTATAATTTCCTTTTTGTTTTCCATTTTTTATTATACATAATGATATAATAAATTAATCTATAAAAATAAAAAATATTATAATAATGCGATACTTTAATCAATTTTTTAATCTCATTTTATAATTTTTATATTTAAATACTTATTTTTTCAACATCTTTTTAATTTTTTTTTATAGAATCTCTTCAAGTGCTCTTAGTCCGAATTTGATGTCGGACATGCTTGTGATCTCAACACTCACATGTCCCAAGAGAGACTAAACCCCACCAAGGAAAACGGGTATACCACTTCCCAATCCAATAAAAGCTGCTCCACTTTCTTGTGATTTTTTTCTCTCTGCAAGTACACATGTATGTATGAAGAGCAGCTTCGTGGGGGGAAAAAAAGAGCCTCATAGCCATTGAAGCAAGCAGAATACTTCAAAACATATACATGTAGACAGAGCAGCTTATGGGAGTTATTATTCTTGTTGTTCAATATTGAGAATGATCATGATGAAGACAATGAGTCCATCATATTCTGGAATGTGTGTTACGAGGAGGTGTTTGAGTGGAAGCTTCTTGTTGCTGGTGATGATAGTTATGTGGTTAGGGAAAAAGAGCAGCCATTGTGTTGATGCTGCAACACCAACTGTGAATGTAGGGAACATATCACTAGTTGAGGATGCATCGTTATTCAGGATCTATTATGGGCAGACCTTCAAAGTCATTAAGAATGGCGTAGATGGCAAGAGCTACCTTCTCATTCAGGTATCAAGTGTCAACCAACGATCTTAGCAACATCGAAACAGTTCTGAAAGTAATCATAAAGGTCATAGCGATAAACTCACAGGAAGATGTTTAGATGAGATAAACTCACAGTCACAGTAGTATGAAAACCCTCGTCGACTTACAATGTCAGACGGGTGTGATCGAGGGGTTTGTCATCCACGGCGCCGGCATCGGCATGGCCTCGAATGCCGGTGAACCATGTTGCTGCTGTGGTCTTTTGAAATGCTCAAGATTTTCACTCTCTTCTGTTTGTCAAATCTGATTTGTTCGTTTGTCTTATGTGACAGAACAATTCGAGAATGGCGATCAGGACCAAATACTGCACGCAGAGGATCAAATCCTTCGTCATTCCTCTTTCGGCATACGCCCTTGACACCGCTTCGTTTCTGGCGATTCCAGGTTGCTGCTCTGTTGCCCTGAACATGATTACTTGTTAATATTTGAGCTTATGCTGATATTTGGTTTGTTTTGTGTTCGCAGTTTCCTTCTTTGAGGTGAGCAACTCCGCCTTCTCGAATGCTACAATGAATTGTTCATCAATTCTGTATTGGATTATTATGTTGCATTTTAGATGACATGATTAGAAGGTGAGGAAACTGGTTAGCATCACCAATTTGAATGAATTAATTGAATCCCTTTAGCATATGATTCACAAATGTGTCAAGTATCATTTTCATTTGAGGACGAATCCGATCACCAGATGCTTAATAAGTTACCAAATACCAATGCTAAGTGTTTCGGAGGCAGAAACGAGCTATACTTGCAGTCTGAACCTTTTTTTTGATCATTTGATACTAGGGCTGTTCTATTAACTTTTGGCTTTAGGATAGTGCACGTCAGTTGTTTTTATTTACTGGAGTAGTATATTTTTCATTTAACTCTAACTACTGTCATTTTCGTTTGAGTGCAGCTCCTTGGCTTGTTGGGAACATGTAAGGGTTTTACTTCGGCTGCGGTGGCATCCAAGTGCCTTGTACAGTTATACGATGCTGGCGGAGTTAAAATGGTTAATAGGAGTGATTCTCAACAACTTTCACAGTTTCAAGCGTTCTTCACTGGTAACACTGATCAAACACAAGCCTGTAACATTGCTAATTTCTTGCC
The DNA here is from genome assembly GCA_001925005.1 of Drosera capensis. Classification (NCBI taxonomy): domain Eukaryota; kingdom Viridiplantae; phylum Streptophyta; class Magnoliopsida; order Caryophyllales; family Droseraceae; genus Drosera; species Drosera capensis. The sequence goes on along the minus strand of LIEC01012574.1, from coordinate 29,634 downwards.
TTCAGCTGAAGACTATCCTCTTCAGGTTTGTATCACCTGCTTTTCTATATATAGATAATGTTTCCTATGTGTTTATTCTCTTGAATATATATGGGAAACAGCTCCTTTATCTTTTTTTTGTTTGGAAATAGCGTGCAGAGTGGATCAAGTATGTGGGCGTCTTCGCAAACTTGGAAGTCAGAGCAAACCAAGTTTATGATGCTGTATGTGCACGGTGAAAGTGATGTTGGATCGTTGATGACGTTATATATTAGAAAAATGGTTTGTTGATGGTACTGATTACTGAGCAGCTGGACACTTGAATGTTAAAAAAACTATGACTAGACTCTTGTTTGTTGATCCTAATCTTGGGATTAATTTGAAGAGTTAGTAGTCATGTACCTACATGCCTCATTTGGGAGTTCTCTAGTGTGATTTTTTCCCTTACTTCCCTACATAAGTTTGAATTTCGATTACTTCAATAAAAGTTCTTTCCTGCTGGAAGACACATGGCAAGACTCAAGAAAATACACACTTACGCGATGTTCATGTTGTTGCTTCACAGTGATTCATCTCAATTTCTCATTCTCATGATTGACTGTTTACAATAATTAGGTCAAGGAGAATTATATGTGCTTAGCAACAAGGATGTCAGGCAAGAACATATCTTTCAAGCCTGTCGTTGCATGGATGGCTTATGATAATAATGTAAGTGTTGAAGCAGGCCTTCTTGCAGTATTGTGGTGGCTGCTCTGTCAGTACTAACATCGCTTTATTTTCTCATCCCTGCTTGATTTGTAAGGCGCTTTCTGTTATTCAGTTCTATGGCTTCAGTTTTCTCTCTTCTTGTGTGTGGATATAATGGACTAAATACAGTTATACAGTCTTCACCTATTATAGATCTTGCTATGGCTCGGCCTACTTTTTGTTCGAATTTATGCAATTTTCCTGGTTCACAGATATCCTTTCCACACTGTGCAATTCTAATTATTTTTTATTTTTATTTAACCTCAGGGTGTGTGGTTCTTCACAAAGGAAGGCTACAAGCTAAAGGTAAAATTCATTTAACAAATGAACTACATTTTAGGTTCCTTGGTATTTGAAGATGATTTCTACCTTTTAGGAATCACTTCCATAACATGAGTATGCTCTTTTTACTATGTTTAATCTGGACATCTTTGCCATAATTTTATTGTGTAGTTTGTTGAAGATGCCGGTGGGGAGAACATTGATGACTCCATCAACAAAATGAACTACAACACATCAGTCCTTGATGACTTGGAGGCACTTCATGCTATTCTATGTGTAAGTTAAGACCACCCGCTGATAGCAGTCAATTATACAAAATTTTGTCTCACTAGCTATTCAACTTCTTCGGGTCCTTTGGATTTGTTGATCTTCTAAACATCACTCTGCTTGTAGTCATAAGTCTATTGAAATGATTTTTGTCAAAGCAAGAGTTTTGGGAGTTCTCATCTGTATATGCAGATGCATCCTGCAGTAAGCATCTCATGTCCATGGGGTAATGTTTATGACCCTGGTGGTTTCGATATTATCACACCGTGATGTTAGGATTTGCTGGGAAGGACTACCAGCTCCGTTTTTATAAAGGATGGCGAGAAAAAGTACTGGCTGAAACATTAGCTACCATATCTTGAATTTAATTTCATGGTTATTTGAGACAACAAGCACGAGTTTGTTTTACCATCCCCCCCCCCCCCCCCCC